>JAULBV010234370.1:0-12856 GCA_032358295.1 Pterothamnion heteromorphum | reverse complement strand
ATTTTTAAACCAACTGTAGTTTTTCCGGTCCCAGGACTTCCCGTGAATGACATATGTAACCCAGGACTACCTACAGTAATACCTAAATTTCGTCTTACCTTATCTACTAATAGTAAAGCGGATATTTCACGAATTCTTGCTTTTACAGGTGTTAAACCAATTAATTCAGTCTCTAAAACATTTAAGATTTTTGCAATCTCTGTTTGGGTATATTCTTCTTTTAGATAAACAGAGTTTGTGTTTTTCATAGAAAAACGTCAAATAAAAAATTTTATACAACTAATATTTAATTGAATACTTAAATATTAAAAAAAAATTACATTATCACTCCTAAAATGTTAGGAGTCCAATCGTGAAAAACCTTGGTACTATGACTATGACCTAGCAATTAACAGCTGCAGCAATAAAATAAAATATGCCTTAAGACATAAAATCTTTACTAACTACTAATATTATCAGTAGATTCAAATTCAATTTATATACCTTATATGATAAGAATAATTTCATTTTTTATTAAAAATATATTAAAAAAACTATCTAGTTTAATAAATTCTAGAATAGCTCTAAGGGGTCTTGGAAGTACGACCAACTTATTACCCGTTTTATTAGCATATAAATTACTTCTTATTTTTATTAAAATTTGAATTAACAATTGTAATAATATTAATGGTTAATAACATAAAACAGAGCTTAACAAGTATAAATCTTATTATTGATATCTATTTGTATATTTTATGTTAGTACTTATGACTATTATATATCACAACCAACATTTTTTTTGGAAACGTAATATAATATAAAATGTTTTACAAACTAGGTGCAAAGTTATCTATGTTTATTAAATAAAGCTTTCAGAACCTATTTTAAACAACTTATGTGTCTTGTTTTTACCAATCTATTATATTTTACTATGAAAAGCTCTTTGGAGAGCTTTATTTAACACTTATTGTAATTAGTAGTATCGGTGAAAAATAATTGATTGAAGCAAAAAGAGGTTTACAAGGAGAGGCTCAAGTAATGTACACAAATATCCGTCGACCAAGTAATAAAGCTGTTGATCTTGGTTTTGAAATGGATAGTTCTGAAGGTTATACTCATGTAGATTATAAAACTCCAATAGATTTTCAAGATTTAGAAGATAAGAAAGGGATTGACGTATCAAACTTCCCAAGTATCGAGCCTATAATATGGACAAAAAAATTCCTTCTCAAAAAGAAGAATCTTATGATCTTCCTGGCAGTCCTGAAAGTCCTAAAAATGTATTACATATGGTTAACTTTGATTTGATTAGAGATTCTAATCAAAACAAGACATGATAAACCGTGTTTTAAATGGAGCGGAAGATAAGAATAGCTATACAGCTAGTATTTACTTTTTAAATTATTTGTAAAGGATTAAATAATGAACAACAACCTTCAAACTATTATTGGAAATTTTGAAAAAGGTGATAAGTTAGAGCTTGGTAATAATGAAAAATTTTCAAATGAGATTCTTTTGAATCAGTCTCGTCAGTGTTCTGTTCTGTGGGGAATAAATTTCGTAAATGTTACTTTCAAAAATATAGACTTTACAGGTAGTTTTTTTTCTAAGACTATTTTTGAAAATTGCAGATTTAGTAATGTAATACTCAGAAAATCCGAATTTTGGAGTTGTACTTTTTTGGAGTGTCAAATGACAGAATCTAATTTAACACGAGCAGAGTTTAACTCGAGTACTTTTAAAAATTGTGGATTTTTAAATAGTAATTTAGATTTAATACTAGTCGAAGATGTAAAAGTTTGGAAGTTTAACGAGTGAATTGAGATAAAGGATTTTTCTAGTTTTAAGAAATTATTGAGATATAACAATTCTGATTGATAAGTCAGGGTTTGTTATTTTTATTAGTTCCTTCTAAGCCACTTACTAGAACCAAGTATAGCTCTAAACTAAAATATTTAATTTCATTCTAGCTCCCTTTAGCAACCGCTAAGAGCGTACTTAATTATCTTCCCAACCGAATTATTTTATCTTTCATCTTCACCACTAAAATCTATACAATTTCGACTTTATTTTGGCTAAATGCATAAGATAGATTAACAAAGATGTGATAGCTTTAGTTCGAAGGGTGGTCAGAGATAGTTTCAATTACCACACCCTAATTATATTAATCTTTCAATTCATTGATAATCGTAGCAATATTATCAAAAGTATTGATTTCGATTCATTTCTTTGAATTCTAAATTTTTGATTTAGATAGTGTTAAGGACTTTAGAAAATGGATTTTATTAAAATTTGGTTTAATAAATTCACACTCTGTAAAAACTGCTACTCCCATATCTACATCATCAAACTGGCAGTGTATAGAATGACTTTCAATAAAGTTTGCCCTTGAAAACTCTAATTTAAATATCTTACAGGTCTTAAAATTATATTTAGCCAGTTCAGATTTGAGAAATAGTGTCTCACTAAAATTACAGTCCGTAAAGGCACAAGAAATAAAATTAATATGTCTAAAATCTATATCTATAAAATTACACTATAAGAAAGTTAGATGAGAAAACGTGAATCCCATAAGATCGTGAGAATAAATAACTTCGTTTAAAATTTTTTTACTCTGAATTACTCCTATTCTTTCAAAAGATTTATTATTAATAATCTTATTAAATGTTTCTCTTATTACTTATAATATTTTGTATACTTATTAATTAATACGTTCAATGGTATACTCTTAATTCAGAAAAAGGCCTTAGATTAGGTTTATGTTATTTACGTAACAAAACGAACAAGAATAGAAATGTAGAATCGTTTTTAAAAGAATGTTATGAGAAAATATGTTCAAATAACGCCATAAAAAATTTTAGCTTAAAACGAAATTCTATAAATTGGATTTTAAAAATTGGAAAACGAGGAAGTCCAAAATATTACCGTATTTACGAAAACCACACAGAAATCCCATTTGAATTAGAGCAAAGAGGACCGAAAAGAAAAGTGGTACAAAAATTAATCTTCGAATACCAGATAGAAGAATTTAAGCAAATAATGACTAAAAGGTTTTTTAAAAAAACAAAAAAAATTCTGGCGATTGATGAAAATTATACTGATTGGCTAATGGACTATTTCATAAGACAAAATCAACCCAAAGAATCATTAATAACAGGATACTTCAATCAAAACAGTTTGAATTTAAATTTAATTAATAGTGATGTCAAAAAACTTTTGTTAAGTTTTTACACTTTATTACTTTTAGTTGGAATCAAACAATTAACCCAAAAACTTTTTGGGATCCATAATATTCTATCGTTTAATTTTAAATTACCAACTTTATGGATTTTATTTTAATTACCAACAAAAATTAATATCAACGAGAATAGTTAATTCAGTTTTTCGAGAAATTACAAACCATGGAACCATTAATTAAGATTTTTACTAATCACATTTTTCAAAGTTTTACAATTTTTCCTGTTGGTAAAACTAGAAAAGAATTTGGAGAATAGGGACCTTGTATAGCTGAAATAGTTATTTTGCAAGAGCTATACTTTTATAATTATTTTTTTAGTGTACAATATACATTTAATAAATTATTTCAGTTTAGAAAATTTTTTTTAAAATAAATAAATTTAGAAACTTTTAAATTCATATGACAGTTGTTATTGATTATTTATTATTAATTGGATTTTGTTTTGCTTTAACGTCAAGTTTATTTTTAGCATTTAAATCTATTAAACTAATTTAATTAATTTTATTGTTTTTTTAGTATAATCTATTTTATTAATAAATAAAACTTCTTAAATCTTATATTTTTACTATCTATGGTTAAAAAAACTGAAATTCGTCAAGAAATAATTGTTGGATCAAGAAGATCAAGTAATTACGTTTTAGTTTGTTTTTTGTTTTTCGGAGGATTAATTTTTTTATTGTCGGGGATTTCAAGTTATTTTAAAATAAATTTGTTACCTTTTTCAAGTCCAAAAGAACTAATTTTTATTCCTCAAGGTTTAATTATGATGTTTTATGGTACTTTAAGTTTTGGAATTAGTAATTATATTCTTTTTACAATTTTTTTAGATATTGGGAGTGGATATAATGAGTACAATAAAACAGAAAACTTAGTAAAAATTGTTCGTAAAGGATTCCCAGGAAAAAATAGGAATATTCTTTTAACTTATTCATTAAATAATATTCGTACGATTGGAATAAAAATAACAGAAGGCTTAAATTCACAACACGATATTTATTTATGTTTAAAAGATGAAAGAAATATTCCACTAACTTCTAATCAACAGCCAATTTCTATTAATGAATTAGAAGAACAAGCGTCTGGAATAGCAGAATTTCTTAATTTAAAACTTGAAAATTTATAAAACTAAATTGCTTTCATAATTGTACACTTTTATATTAATAAGTGTGCGGACATAGTTTAGTGGTAAAACCTTAGCCTTCCAAGCTAATGATGGAGGTTCGATTCCCCCTGCCCGCTTTTTAGACATTTTTTTGAATGAGTAAAAATTATCTTAATAATTAACTAATATAATAGATTATGTCTGGAGGATCAACTGGTGAACGTCCTTTTTCGGATATTATTACTAGTGTCCGGTATTGGATTATTCATAGTATAACGATACCATCATTATTTGTATCTGGTTGGCTATTTGTAAGCACCGGACTAGCTTATGATGTATTTGGAACACCAAGACCAAATGAATATTTTACACAAGATCGTCAACAAGTTCCATTAGTAAATGATCGTTTTAGTGCAAAACAAGAATTAGAAGATTTAACTAAAGGATTATAAATAAAAAATTATATGGGTAAAAACATTAATCAGCCAATTGCATACCCAATTTTTACTTTTCGTTGGTTAGCTATTCATGGTTTAGCAGTACCGACTGTTTTTTTTCTAGGTGGTATAACTGCCATGCAATTTATTCAAAGATAAATTAATAATTAATAGATATATATAATATACAAAAAGTAAACATAATATTATGACAGGTCCAAATCCAAATAAACAAGCAGTAGAATTAAATCGAACGTCTCTTTACTGGGGGTTACTATTAATATTTGTTTTAGCAGTTTTATTTTCAAGTTATTTTTTTAATTAAAAATTATTATTTATAGGAGATTCAAATGATACCATTTATGGTTAATACTGGTCGAATACCACTTTGGTTAGTAGGACTCGTTGCAGGGTCGGCGGCTATTTTGGTTTTAGGATTATTTATTTATGGCTCATATTCGGGGCTCGGATCGTCTTTATAAGGGGGGAATATTATGAAAAATTTAAATGTTTCGTATGACCAAACTTACGTAGGCCATTTAATGACACCAATTACTACATCTTCAATTTCGATACAATTATTACAAAATTTACCCGTTTATCGATTTTCAGGTACGTCATTACTACGTGGCCTAGAAATTGGGCTGACTCATGGTTTTTTTTTACTGGGACCATTTTTAAAATTAAGTCCCTTAAGAAACTCCTCGAATGCATTATTGATTGGGTTTTTATCAACAATTGGTCTATCAGTTATTTTAAATTTAGCTGTTTCAATTTATGGTTATGCAATGTTTACTCAATCTTCAATAACAAAAATAACTGAAGCTTCGAGCTTACAAACATTAGTTTTATGGAAGCAGTTTGGCTATGGTCTATTTATTGGGTTATGGTCTGGATGTATGTTTGCTGTGCTATCATTGAATAGTATATAACTGTTTAAATAATAGAAATTATATATAGAACTATAATTTCTATTATTTAAATTGACATTTCTATAAGCTAGAATTAGGATAGGTAAATCTATACTTTTTTGAAGATGAACGCGGAGTAGAGCAGTCTGGTAGCTCGTTGGGCTCATAACCCGAAGGTCAATGGTTCAAATCCATTCTCCGCTACTAATTTTCAGTTTTTAATAAAAAATTTTAGTTCTTAAGTTTTTGTTATTATTTTAATCCTTGTATTCCATATTAATGTTAACAAGATTTTTAACTACTCGAAAATAAAATATTTTACTATCTTATAATTATTTAATTTATGTAGGTCATAAAAGAATCAAATTTAAGGACTTTTATAGAATAGCCAAAAATATTAAAAATATCTAGTATATAATTTTTAAAAACTGCAGTGTTTTATAATTTTAAGAAATTTAGGTATATAGTTAGTAACGTTATAATATACTTATTTAAAACATTCAAATTAATTATCTAATATATAATAAAGGTTCCAGTGCGACCTTATTGCTTCATCTTTTAAAAACGTTTATTAATCTAAATCAAGATTTAAACTACATTTTTTTAGATTACTAAATATAATATTGTTAATAAATTTATGTTTTATAATTGTAATTATAATTTAAATTTTCTTCGGGATGTAAAAATAGGATAGTAAAGTAAAAAATATTGATGAATAAAAAAAAACGTTTTGTTAAATCAAAATATTTATTAACTTTCAGTAATTTTCGAGATACAAATAGTAATAAATTGAGCTTTTCTAAACCTACTTTTACTGGAAGTACTGGTGGTTGGTTAAGATCAGCAGAGGTTGAAGAAAAGTATGCTATAACATGGCGAGGTATTAATAAAGAACAAATTTTTGAAATGCCAACGGGTGGAGCAGCTATTATGCAAACTGGTGAAAATATATTATATCTTGCTAGGAAAGAACAATGTTTAGCTTTAGCTACTCAATTAAGAACTTTTAAAATCAATTTCTATAAAATTTATAGACTTTTTCCAACAGGTGAAGTTCAATATTTACATCCCAAAGATGGAATTTTTCCAGAAAAAGTAAATCCGGGTCGAATTCCAACTAATAATCGTAATTTTTCAATTGGGAAAAATCCAAATCCAGCTTCAATTAAATTTAGTGGTAATAGTACTTATGAAGTTTAAAAATTGGATAATTTTTTAGATAATAGTTTGTGAATTATAAATTACTAGAATTAGTTTTATATCTAATTCTGTTTGGCGAGATGGCAGAGTTGGTCGATTGCGTCTGATTTGAAATCAGATGAATACTTATGGATTCCGTGGGTTCGAATCCCACTCTCGCCTAATCTAGCAAAACAATGTTTAGCAGTGTAAGTGAAGATTTACTTTTTATGAGTAAAGTATATGATTGGTTTGAAGAACGTTTAGAAATACAATCAATTGCGGATGATATTTCAAGTAAATATGTACCTCCTCACGTAAATATTTTTTATTGCTTTGGTGGGATTGTTTTCACATGTTTTTTAATCCAAGTTGCAACTGGATTTGCAATGACTTTCTATTATCGCCCAAGTGTTGTCGATGCATTTGCATCAGTTGAATATATTATGACAAGTGTTAACTTTGGATGGTTAATACGTTCAATTCACCGTTGGTCTGCCAGTATGATGGTAATGATGATGGTCATGCATATTTTTCGAGTTTATTTAACAGGAGGTTTTAAAAAACCACGTGAATTAACATGGGTCACTGGAGTTATTTTAGCAGTTGTTACTGTTTCTTTTGGAGTAACAGGCTATTCTTTACCATGGGACCAAGTTGGGTTTTGGGCTTGTAAAATTGTAACAGGCGTTCCCGCAGCTGTTCCTTTACTTGGACCACCTATAGTGTTAATTTTACGCGGTGGAGAAAGTGTTGGTCAAAGTACATTAACACGCTTTTATAGTGCACATACTTTTGTTCTTCCATTAGCAGCTGCAGTTCTAATGTTAACACATTTTTTAATGATTCGAAAACAAGGTATTTCAGGCCCATTATAACTATAATTATTGTATTCAAATATATTTAAAATTTTATTTATGTCAGTAATCAAAAAACCAGACTTAACAGATCCTAAATTACGTGCAAAACTTGCAAAAGGAATGGGTCACAATTACTATGGTGAAGTGCGAACAGAAACTATATAGGAAGACGTTACAGATAATTCTGCTTTCAAGGTTCAATAAAAAGAAATAAAACCTCCAGTTAACTTAATTAGGAAACTATAAAAGAACAATAGCATGCTGGCGAAAGACTGGTAAGTTTAAAACCAATTGAATAAATTATTAGTTTAAGGTTAATGAAGTAAGGATAAAGTTATAGTACCTGAAGGCGCGAAGAAAGGCAAGTTTTAGTCATCGAATGACGTAAGTGGGAATTTGTCATAACTATATATCATTAGATAAGGATCACTAGTCCAATGAAAAGAACATATGTAGTCCTTGGTTCTGAAAAATGAAAATTACTTCGAATGGCCATTCTAAACTTCAATATATTCGTCTTATTTAGAAACTGTATAATTCGCTAAAAATACTTATGCGAAAAGAGCTTCCTTTAGAGGCATGAAATTTACACTGATCTTATTAATTTATTATTATGGGAAGAGGACATTTTATGAAAGCAATAGATATAATTTCAGTAATACGACGTAAAAGTAAAATAAACAATAATTATAAACATAAGAATTTATTTCAAATTTTATGCAAAGAAGATCTTTGGATAACCGCTTATAAAATCATAAATAGTAGTAATAGCAATCTAACGTCAGTAATAAGATACCAAAACTTGAATGAAATCAAGTTGAAAAGATTAAAAAGGCTTTGTGAAAAAATGAGTACTGAAAATTATCACTTTAACTTAGTAAAAAAAATTACAATTCTGTATGTCCAAAAATTAGTATTACCCACAACTAATGATAAACTTGTTAAAGAAGTAATAAGGATAATACTTGAAGCTATTTATGAGCCTTGTTTTTCAAAAGGATTTCACCAATATATTGGTCCACATTCTACAGTTGAACATATTACATTAAAATTTCAACCTATAAACTGGGTAATTAAAGGTAGTATTAAAAATGTAGCTTCACCTATTTACAATCAGCAATTATGTATAATTTTAAGAAAGAAAATTCAAGATACTAAATTTATAAACCTAATTTGTAAATTATTAAAGTCTGAAGCTTTAATACAAGATAAATTTACCAGGTTAAATTTTAATGTTTCTCACAAAAGTATTGGGTTATCTATATTTACAAATATCTACTATAATGAATTGGATAAATGGGTAGAAGAAACCGTAGTAAAACAATTTCTAAGAACTTCTCAAACTCAAAAATATAAAAACCTGTATTATCGAACTGATAAGATAACAGAACAAATAGCAAAACTAAATAAAAGTTCACAAAAGTATAATATTCTCTTAAAAGAGTTAAAAACTTTAAAGATAAAACAATTTCAGACAGTAGATTTAGGTATAAAACATGTTAAAATTGAATATGTTCGGTATGCTTCTGATTGGATAATTGGGATAAAGGGAAATAAAAGTTTAGCAATACGATTAAAAATGGAAATTATTCATTTTTTAACGATAAAATTAAAATATCACTTGATAAAAATAAAAAATATTGATTTATGGTTGGCTAAAATAAGCTTTCTCGGATATAAAATATATATTCAACGAAATAAAAAAATCAGACCGTATATTAATCCTAATATGATAACAATTCATCAAATAAAATATAAATTACAATTGGAAATTCCAATTGATTATCTTCTTAAAAGAATGAAAAAAAGAACTTACATTAAGAAGTTAATTAAGGAATATCGGTCAATAAGTCAATCCAATTATACAACGTTAGAAGATGAATTAATCACAAAACATTTTGGACAAGTTTGGATAGGATTAGCTAATTACTATTCAATTTGGATTAATCTTGCGAAAATTAAATATTTATATTATCTTTTAAATATATCATGTACTATGACTTTAAGTCATAAACACCAGTTAACTACAAAAAAAATATTTACAACATATGGAAAAAAATTAATTAGATTTGATAATAAAATTAAAATAATGATTAATTGAACTATAATACTAAAGAGATTAATAATTAAAAAAAAACAAATTTTAGTAGTAAGAGTATTATCTTAGTTTGGATTGATAGGCTCTAAATAACATTGTTTGAAAAAAATATATATATATATCTACTATGTTGTTAAATTTTTAGAGAGCCATATGCGGTAAAAGCTGCAAGTATGGTTCGGGAACAGATTCCTGTATTTCTTTTTTGAAAGACTCAAGTATCGAGTTTCATCCTGCTTGGCCAAATGATTTATTATATGTTTTTCCCGTTTGTATTCTAGGAACATTTGCTTGTTGTATTGGGTTAGCAATTATGGCACCAACTCAATTAGGTGAACCAGCAGACCCGTTTAATACACCTTTAGAAATTCTACCAGAATGGTATTTTTTTCCAACTTTTAATTTATTACGAGTATTGCCAAATAAATTATTAGGAGTACTAGCAATGGCATCTGTTCCTCTAGGTTTGATTATAATTCCTTTTATTGAGAATATTAATAAATTTCAAAATCCATTTAGACGTCCAATTTCTAGTCTATTATTTTTATTAGGTTTTATTGTTGCTATTTGGTTAGGGATTGGAGCGTGTCTACCAATTGATAAAGCTGTTTCATTAGGGTTTTGGTAAACTTCCGAATTTTATAAACTATTTTAAATTTAAAAACCAAAAAAAGTTATTTATTTTTTTTTTGGTTTTTAAATTTGTTTCTAAAAAATTTTAAAAAGCGTAGAAAAGCTTTTTTTAATCTTAAAATTTCAAGAATTTTAATAATCACCCATTTTAATAATAGGAAAAGCAAAGTAAGAATACTTGGTTTATCAGTACCGCGACCAAACCAACCAAACCACAAGGCATAGGAATTTTCATCTCCATCTTGCCAAGCAGTTTGACCACCGCTATAAATACGGTTTTTGTCTCGTTTCCCAATATTAAGTTCAACATTTTCTGTAAAAAACGGAAAATAAAAATATTGACCAGAAAAAGCGTGCAACATAGCCAATAAATTAAAAACAAACAAACCTATTACTGAAAATTGTAAAAGTAGCACAAAAAGAAGGTATTCTCTTGCATTAGGAGTATTAAATTCTTCCATCGCTCTTATTTTATTAGCTCTTCCAAGTTGGGTTGAGGTATCGTATTTTGCTTGTCTGAAATGTGCTGCATATTTTGGGTGAACGATAAGGTTCATAAAGACATAAGCCCGTTCCCAAACTGGAAAAAGTATTTGTTCAGCTGTAATATGAAGTGTTAGATAAGTATAATGCCACTTAATTAGATAAGGACAATAGTCTTTTCCCATTCTAACAGTTAAAGTATAAAATAAACCATTACTAACTTGACCCCATATCTTCGGAAAAATTACATTTATGAGTTTATCACTTAGATAACGAACAAATAAATAATATAAGTCAACTAATTCGTCCTTGAACGGAAGGTCATGCATTCCCCAATAATTAATCAGTAGAGCTATAGGATCAGTATAAAAAATCATTCGGCTTGTGTTACGTTGAGTCTCGTAATCGAAATCTGGCGTTTCATGTCTGCGGTAAAAATTAATTGCTTTAGTAACTCTATTAAGATACAATTCTGAAGGTGTACATTCGTACCATAGATTATTTAAAGTATTCACAAACATATTAGGTGTCATTTCTGCGTCAAGTGCTGCTTGCTCTCTTTTTTCTGCAAGTCTTTGTACACTCCATGCAAGACTTCTAAATATAGGGAAGTGGAGCAAAATATTGAAATGAAATGAAAAAGTGTTGCGAATATGAAAGTACCACCATAGGCCAGCAGCGATACTTATCATTACGATCTGAAAAGCTGTAACAAAGTTATACTTTGTACACAGTAGAAGAAATCTGATAACTATAATTCCAAGGACAATATTAGTCAGATCTGGGATGAGTAAACCATACCGTATCTTCTGATACAGCGCTGACATAAATAAATCAAAAGTCGCAGACGTAAATGCAGGTTCATTTGGATCACCATAGTAAGGTTTTATATAGCTTGGTGATACCACCCCTATACTATTAAACCCAAACCACTTAAAAATAGAATACTGGGTAAATCCCAAATTTTGCAACCATTCATTTACGTTCATGCTAACTCCAATATTTTCGAAGAATTCATTGATCTTCATTTTATAAATTTGATAATATTAATTTTTTTTACTAAACTAAAAATTTTGGTAATAATGATTATATTTAAAAACGATTAAAAAAATTAGAATAATTTAGGTTTTTTAGAATAGACTAAATAAAAATAAAAATACTTTCCCAGAAAACACACAATTCATCTTAATTAATTCAAATTAAAAAATCAAGTTTTTTTAATTATTAATTATTTTCTATGTTTATTAGAGAAATATGTTTATAATTCATACCCCCAAGGGAATTCGAATCCCTGTCTGCTCCGTGAAAGGGAGCTGTCCTAGGCCCCTAGACGATGGGGGCTTAGAATTATAAACATATTTCTCTAATAAACATAGAAAATACTGTTGTAACATATTAAAGAAAAGAAAAAATAAAATATTAAAGCGGGCAACGCGATTCGAACACGCGACATCAACCTTGGCAAGGTTGCGCTCTACCACTGAGCTATGCCCGCTAATTTCATACAATTATCCTATTATTGTAATTAAAAAAAATCAGTTTTAAATTTTTTTATTTAATTAGTTACTTAAATATACTATAAGTGTTGTTAAATCCTAATAGGACGAGACTGACGAGACTCGAACTCGCAACTTCCGCCGTGACAGGGCGGTGCTCTAACCAATTGAACTACAGTCCCAATATCTGCGATTCTTTGTTTTTGATCCTAAATTTATTTTTTATTTTATTAACTAACAAAGGAGAAACAGGGATTCGAACCCTGGGTACATAAATTTGCACGATAGATTAGCAATCTATTGCTTTCGACCACTCAGCCATTTCTCCTTAGATTTTTCTTTCTATATAGTTAGAACTGTATGGTTTTGAACATACGACCTTAGGCTTATGAATCCCCTGCTCTAACCACTGAGCTACGGAGCCTTTTAAAGTTTAATTT
>JAULBV010234259.1:0-12870 GCA_032358295.1 Pterothamnion heteromorphum | reverse complement strand
CCAACGTAATCGGTCGGCAACAATGTCCGCCGAGTAAGTGCTGGGTGTGCGTGGCAGGACGGGCCTTCATCTAGTAAGCATCATACAAACACGCCGCCATTCTCATTACGACAGGTAATACTTTACCTTTTGACTTCCGCCCATAAAAGTCTCAAAATGTTGCCAGAAAGGCACAGTGCATTCGGGTTATCCTGTATTTAATATATGATTTAAAGTAAAGTGCAACCGCTGTTCGTCTCGGCTCTAGGCTCTAGGAGCCGAGACGAACAGCGGTTGCACAGAGCAGAGACGCAGCGAGACGCAGCGTAACAGCGATGGCGTACGCCAGGGATGGGCGAGTGCTTCGTAGATATTGCCAAACATGGTCACTATCAGCAAATCTGCATTGGTCCCATTTAACACACTGAGTGCTAGAAGACTCAGCTGTGGGCGTAAGAAAGGAACTCTTGATAACACTGTCGAAATTTTCGACTCGAAATGGCGACGGATCGTGTGGTTGGTACTTCTCGTAAAACCGCGCGCGAATGGGAATAACGCGGGCGGGAAACGCCTGAAACGTATGGCGTGAAAAGCAAACAAACAACATTCAAACACATGGGCCAGTACTGGGCCCGTTAATTTGAGTTGAGCAACAGTGTCGCTGACCAGACGCGCCACGTTCGTGACGTCGCTCTATGACATTTTGTACTGCACCTGCCGGCCCAATGGAGTTTCTCGACTGTACGGATAAACTGTATGAGACGCTGTCCGCACGGCGGATAAGCGTAAATTTTCGGAGCGGTACCTCGTTAAATACAGCTCGTAGTCATATCATTTACAAAACATCATACATCGCCAAGGTTATATTTTTCAAAAATACTGCTCGACCGCCGGAATGTGGCAGCGCGTTCCGCGCGTTTTTAATATTCTTTCCGAACAATATCCACGGATACGCATGCCACATTGTAGTCCAGTCGGGATCCGGATGAGTTAACTGTCCGCGGCGAAGTTGGGCAGCACTGGCCATCCTCCGCTGCACTCGCCGTTCATCCCCTCTCCCGTCCCATCCCATATCGATTACCCTTCTTCCGCCCTTGACCGATGAATCAGCCCACTACCATCCAGACCCGATCGGGTCCGTACGACGAAGCAGACATGCGACAAGAGCGTGCGCACGCTACAAGGAGAACAACTGCCACACCTGCCGATGACAATGAGTTGAAGGAAACTCGAAGGAGCAAGAAGCGACCGCGACGGAGCTGGACGCACCTTCATCCGAACAAGATGTACATGATCGAGATGTTCAACCGAGCGCGCGCATTCGTCGAGCAATGCAGGTGATGTCGTGGTGCAAGAAGATAATGGCATCCTCCGAAACTTTGTTCCCGTCCGGGAAGAGGGGAATCCCTCTGATCCTCGGACGTCTGCCCTTTCCGTCATGCAAGGTACCTGCGTATCACCACCGTTCGGAACGAATCCAGAAGATCAAGGCTCGTTTCGTCTGGATACCGCCGATGGATCAGATTACAGCGACTACTCCCAAGACTCCTCCGATGTTCCCACCGAAGATCCGATTGTGATGGAAGAACCGCTTCCTTTCTCTTCCGAAGAGGACCTCTCTGCGCACGGAAGACTCATCAATGCTCGCCGCACGCTCATGCGAGCGAAAGATTTCATCTTGTCTTGGAGAAACATTCTTGCCGTCATAGCACTATGCGGCCCAGTGAAAATGACAATCGACGCGTACGATCTGTTGCGAGCGGTGGTCTCCTCGGTACCCGGAGCGGGATACCTACCGCACTACACAACCGTTCGCAGAGTTATACTGCCGTATCTACTGCAGACATGCTTTCCGGCAAGCCAGGAATCATCCTTCGCAGTGTGTCCGGTCTGGAGCCAGACAAACGCCATTGGAGAAGAATGCGATAATTCCCGCAGGGTAACTGTCCAGCAAAATGCAAAAGAGAACTCTCGCAAGGCGCTGTTCGTATCCCCAAACTAATGGGCTAAGATCGACGTCGGTCACTATCCCATCTACGATATGATTGCTAAGGACATTTCGAAGCCGTCGAGGAACCTCGAACCAACCATGGTTGGTCCGAGGTTCCTCGACGAAACTCTAATGGTATTCTGGACCATAAGATTTTCGTCCATGCATGGACGAAACTCTAATGGTCCAGAATCGCGCAGCCGTGGTTGGAGCACAGGCAGCAATGTGGGATATCAGTTCTGATGGTGTCAACCCTGTAAGTATCGGAGATCGCGTGAAACTTTCTTGCAAAGGAGCGTGGGACAAGCTCGTGTCAAGCACCATCCAGCCTTCACACCTCGGTTTCACGGCAGACATCTCCCGCGGCGACAGAAATACCCTCATGTGTGAAGTGACTTGTCGGATCGGGCCCGCTTTGTGCGCAAGATATACCCGAACGTGCGGTGGTGATCCAATGACTGGTTTCCTTGAGCATGAACAGGCTATCCTGGAACTGACTTGCGCATGTGAGAAGCATGGCAGTGGTAATGACGGAGACCCGGACGGGACCAGAAGATGGAATAGGTTGATCGCTCCAGGAGATCACTGCACAGCTATAAGAGGGGACCGATCCGATCATGAGCATGGTGGAAACGTTCTCCTAATTGTATCGAAGTTCCGGTCCTTGAGTGAAAGGAGTACCCGTCACCGCCATATAATGTGCAGACTTAATCTTCGCAGAGGGACAACGGACGCCCATCCCATATCCCACATTGGAGGAATGCCCATTACGAAGTGGACAGCATGTTCTTCCGTGGAGATCTCCACGACCCGTTTTCGATCAACCGTACATCACCGGGAAGAGAAGAACTCAGGTAAACTTATCGACGGTACGCCGTTCCTGGTATACAGAGTTGTTCTGTATTGCGATGATTTCGTACCTCGATCTGTCCAGCTTCCCCATGGCTCCATGGGCGGGTTCTACATGGTACCGGTGTCGTTCCCGGCGTTCATCAGGAAAAGTGCCTCATCTGTGCGGACAATATCTCTTACTCCACCGGGGGTGAAAACTGAGGAGGTTCTTCGCTTCATCGTACAAGACATCTTCCAAGGTACTATAGAAGGCGTGGAAACCTATGATGCAAGCGGCCGGCGGGTGAAAGTATTTCTGGATACCGTGGGGTTCGTGGCCGACTACCCTGCCCAGACGGCTGCATTTGACTTGAGGGGTCATATCGCACTCGCGCCCTGTACTCATTGAAACTTCATGAAGGACAACAATTCGGCATGTGCACACGGCTACACGACCGACATTCACTCACGCAGCCCCGCCTTCGCACGCACTGGGATTCGAAATGCATCGCTTCGGGAAGCCGGGTTGGATGAAGGATCACTTCAGAAGTTGGGTATGCGGTCGTTGAGGCCTCACGTTCCTCAGTCTCCGCTGGATCTTCTGCAACATGAACTGGAGAAGAGAAGGCATGAAATACCGGTGCGTGCAGATGGGAAACCTGTTGTGACCGGAATGTTCGATGCAAACCAGTCATGCATTATCGCACCGGATCATCTACTCACCGGAATTGCAAAGAACGCCCTGGACTTTGCATTCCGTCAACTGGGGTCCGACTCCAATCGCGAATTGGTGGAAGGAGTGATATGTACATATCTGCGGAGTAACGGGTTCCCGATACAGAAGGAGCTGTACAACCTTCGACAGAAGAAGATGCATGCCATGAGCATGACCCAAGTCTACGCAGTGCTTCTCTGTGCGAGTGCAGTCATGAGCACGGATCTTTGGGGTTCCCCAACGCAAGGTGTCCGTTTCCTGCAGAGGTTGACGAGACTAGTCGGTCTAACGTATTGGTGGCCGCACAGAAACTTTGATGGAATCCAAGCTGAGAAGTATGTCGACATGGCATGAGGTAAGTACTACGCGGAGATGCGGCACCAAGCAGTGAGCTACATTTCTGAGGTGAACCGTATTTGTCAAACGTCCCCGGAAGCAAAGGTTCTCGACAAACCTAACCTGCACAGGTTTCTAGAGCTATACACACATACGATACCGGCTTATATGGGCATGCAATGAACGTAAGTGAACTCCCATTCGAAGGCGCCCACCAACCTCTGAAGCGTTGTCTGCAGCGCTGCACTCTTCAATATGCACATATTGGTGCTGTGCAGCACGTATTGGAGAGAAACTGGGAAGGTCGCCTCGCACTGGCACATGCCTACTCGACTGCATCCGACTCGACGGATTCGGAGAAGGGGAAGTCCGCATGGAGAAGGGCTTTGATTGGTGAAGCGGATGTCATCCTTCAACGAGATGCAGTGCATAGTACATCCAAGGATATTTTGTGCTGTGCTGCAATGTCCCCCACTTTGTTGAATGAACTTTCGAGAAGGAGCCAAATCCGTTAGGCGTGGGTACCGTCCACGAGACGATGGGAAGGAGTTCCCTACACACAAAACGTCAATTCCGGCGTACCGGAGCATCCGGAGCATGTACATGCCGCTAGAAGCAGATTTGAAGAACACTTCAACAATCGAACAGATCGGGATCATTGGCAGTACTTAAAGAGTGTTCGTCTCACCCATGAACAAGGTACTTTTGGGACGCGCCGTGTACACGGCTGGGATATTGTGAGCGACGGGTGCGTTGTTCAATGCCTAGTCAGTGGGGATGATGTAGCCTCCGATGTACTCGTAACCCAAGGAGATGGTGTGAACAGCCTCCTGAACAGATTTTCTGTTGCCGCTGTCATGGGCACTGGAATTCATGACGCTTGGGCAGTCGTTTGTAAGATGTCTGCGGTGGATGATGGAACATTCAAGGCCTTCAGTATAGCAGAGGCACCTCTTCGCGTTCTACGCATGTCTCCCATGGTTCGACGTGCAGCATTTTTTCATTCCTGAGACGGGGAGAAATGTACATTGTCTTCGCATTCTCGTCAGGTCAAGCATAGTGAGTTGTTGCTATCAGGAGGTTCCTTCACTGTGTATGGGCGTCGACAGGGATACCCATCATGGAATGCATGACCATTACATCACACGATAGTTTCGCCAACAGAATAGAAACCATTGCGCCACCGTCGTTATCTACTGCACATATACCATAAATTGCACGACATTCCGAAATTATCCGCACATCGTATCCAATACAACGTAATCCGATATTGCATACTCGGGATGCAAAAACCTTCTTTTGCAATAGCATGTACTGCAAAGACGCTGTGAACCACATTACACGTACCCATGGCGAAATATTGCCCAAGTACAGTGAAATATATTGCGGAGGGAGGAATACTTCGTAGCATTTGAAACCAGAATATATCGCATAACCCATTCGAATTGTATCGCATACACGTGATCTATTATCCTCTGAATCGTGGAGCATTCCTTTATAATCGCATGTGTTTTTCCATTACGTACGGCAGGTTTTGTTCCTCGCATGACGCGTTCCATTCATTACGTATACACAGTTCATTCAATTGCAGGGACGCACTGCAACGAATTACGTTGAGAATGACAATTTAATGTTCAGTGTACATTACTTGTACTACAAATACATTGTATACTACGTTACGTACACGTGAAGTAATGCCGTTGTGTACGTGCAATATCCTTGTATTGTATATTCCCGTAAAGACTATCGAATATATGCATTGACATGTGGTATGTACACGCAACAACCTCCCGCGCATACGCAATATGTGTACTCCGTGGTTTACGTGTTTTACTGCATTTCTGTAATACATTGTGCGGTAACTACGCAACATATCGTCGCTCATATGCAATACAAATGTTCCGGTTATATATGTTGTATTGCGTATGAGGAAAGACGTCCCTGCCTATATGCAACATAATGTTAACGCGACGCTAGAGCTGTACTGAGTGGAAACCATTTTCCTATGCATGAATGGAACAAAATATGCTGCGTATACGCAATGGACGGCCACTGCATGGAACGAATTATGCTGCATGTACCCAACGTACGGCAACTGAACGTAACAAATTATGCTGCGTATACGCAGTGGACGACCACTCCTAATGTGGAACTCTATTACATTGCGCAGATGTTATGTTGCATAGAGAAGCATTCGTGTAGTACATGCACACGACATGTATATCGCGCGGAGAAGGGGTTCCATTACGTGTAGTTACACTTCTATTGGCTAACTGCAATGTGATGTAGTGCGTACCTGTACTACAAAACACTGCACACTGTCGTGGTGGGGTATTGCGGTACTGACCAATACCTTGCATTGCTCATGACTATAACATTACATTGCATATATGTAATAGATGGTGCCGTGCTTTGTGCTGCCTATGCGAGCCTTCTGCTAGACCTGTGATGCAGAACACCCTGTACCTCCCCTTGACTTCGAACTGTACGCGTTGTCACGGCCCACATATACAAGCGATATCGCTTGTATATGTGGGCCGTGAAGCGAACCATTCTTGAGAAAGTATCCATTCATGATACGCATATGCGTATCATGAATGGATACTTTCTCAAGAATGGTTCGCTTCACGGCCCACATATACAAGCGATATCGCTTGTATATGTGGGCCGTGACAACGCGTACAGTTCGAAGTCAAGGGGAGGTACAGGGTGTTCTGCATCACAGGTCTAGCAGAAGGCTCGCATAGGCAGCACAAAGCACGGCACCATCTATTACATATATGCAATGTAATGTTATAGTCATGAGCAATGCAAGGTATTGGTCAGTACCGCAATACCCCACCACGACAGTGTGCAGTGTTTTGTAGTACAGGTACGCACTACATCACATTGCAGTTAGCCAATAGAAGTGTAACTACACGTAATGGAACCCCTTCTCCGCGCGATATACATGTCGTGTGCATGTACTACACGAATGCTTCTCTATGCAACATAACATCTGCGCAATGTAATAGAGTTCCACATTAGGAGTGGTCGTCCACTGCGTATACGCAGCATAATTTGTTACGTTCAGTTGCCGTACGTTGGGTACATGCAGCATAATTCGTTCCATGCAGTGGCCGTCCATTGCGTATACGCAGCATATTTTGTTCCATTCATGCATAGGAAAATGGTTTCCACTCAGTACAGCTCTAGCGTCGCGTTAACATTATGTTGCATATAGGCAGGGACGTCTTTCCTCATACGCAATACAACATATATAACCGGAACATTTGTATTGCATATGAGCGACGATATGTTGCGTAGTTACCGCACAATGTATTACAGAAATGCAGTAAAACACGTAAACCACGGAGTACACATATTGCGTATGCGCGGGAGGTTGTTGCGTGTACATACCACATGTCAATGCATATATTCGATAGTCTTTACGGGAATATACAATACAAGGATATTGCACGTACACAACGGCATTACTTCACGTGTACGTAACGTAGTATACAATGTATTTGTAGTACAAGTAATGTACACTGAACATTAAATTGTCATTCTCAACGTAATTCGTTGCAGTGCGTCCCTGCAATTGAATGAACTGTGTATACGTAATGAATGGAACGCGTCATGCGAGGAACAAAACCTGCCGTACGTAATGGAAAAACACATGCGATTATAAAGGAATGCTCCACGATTCAGAGGATAATAGATCACGTGTATGCGATACAATTCGAATGGGTTATGCGATATATTCTGGTTTCAAATGCTACGAAGTATTCCTCCCTCCGCAATATATTTCACTGTACTTGGGCAATATTTCGCCATGGGTACGTGTAATGTGGTTCACAGCGTCTTTGCAGTACATGCTATTGCAAAAGAAGGTTTTTGCATCCCGAGTATGCAATATCGGATTACGTTGTATTGGATACGATGTGCGGATAATTTCGGAATGTCGTGCAATTTATGGTATATGTGCAGTAGATAACGACGGTGGCGCAATGGTTTCTATTCTGTTGGCGAAACTATCGTGTGATGTAATGGTCATGCATTCCATGATGGGTATCCCTGTCGACGCCCATACACAGTGAAGGAACCTCCTGATAGCAACAACTCACTATGCTTGACCTGACGAGAATGCGAAGACAATGTACATTTCTCCCCGTCTCAGGAATGAAAAAATGCTGCACGTCGAACCATGGGAGACATGCGTAGAACGCGAAGAGGTGCCTCTGCTATACTGAAGGCCTTGAATGTTCCATCATCCACCGCAGACATCTTACAAACGACTGCCCAAGCGTCATGAATTCCAGTGCCCATGACAGCGGCAACAGAAAATCTGTTCAGGAGGCTGTTCACACCATCTCCTTGGGTTACGAGTACATCGGAGGCTACATCATCCCCACTGACTAGGCATTGAACAACGCACCCGTCGCTCACAATATCCCAGCCGTGTACACGGCGCGTCCCAAAAGTACCTTGTTCATGGGTGAGACGAACACTCTTTAAGTACTGCCAATGATCCCGATCTGTTCGATTGTTGAAGTGTTCTTCAAATCTGCTTCTAGCGGCATGTACATGCTCCGGATGCTCCGGTACGCCGGAATTGACGTTTTGTGTGTAGGGAACTCCTTCCCATCGTCTCGTGGACGGTACCCACGCCTAACGGATTTGGCTCCTTCTCGAAAGTTCATTCAACAAAGTGGGGGACATTGCAGCACAGCACAAAATATCCTTGGATGTACTATGCACTGCATCTCGTTGAAGGATGACATCCGCTTCACCAATCAAAGCCCTTCTCCATGCGGACTTCCCCTTCTCCGAATCCGTCGAGTCGGATGCAGTCGAGTAGGCATGTGCCAGTGCGAGGCGACCTTCCCAGTTTCTCTCCAATACGTGCTGCACAGCACCAATATGTGCATATTGAAGAGTGCAGCGCTGCAGACAACGCTTCAGAGGTTGGTGGGCGCCTTCGAATGGGAGTTCACTTACGTTCATTGCATGCCCATATAAGCCGGTATCGTATGTGTGTATAGCTCTAGAAACCTGTGCAGGTTAGGTTTGTCGAGAACCTTTGCTTCCGGGGACGTTTGACAAATACGGTTCACCTCAGAAATGTAGCTCACTGCTTGGTGCCGCATCTCCGCGTAGTACTTACCTCATGCCATGTCGACATACTTCTCAGCTTGGATTCCATCAAAGTTTCTGTGCGGCCACCAATACGTTAGACCGACTAGTCTCGTCAACCTCTGCAGGAAACGGACACCTTGCGTTGGGGAACCCCAAAGATCCGTGCTCATGACTGCACTCGCACAGAGAAGCACTGCGTAGACTTGGGTCATGCTCATGGCATGCATCTTCTTCTGTCGAAGGTTGTACAGCTCCTTCTGTATCGGGAACCCGTTACTCCGCAGATATGTACATATCACTCCTTCCACCAATTCGCGATTGGAGTCGGACCCCAGTTGACGGAATGCAAAGTCCAGGGCGTTCTTTGCAATTCCGGTGAGTAGATGATCCGGTGCGATAATGCATGACTGGTTTGCATCGAACATTCCGGTCACAACAGGTTTCCCATCTGCACGCACCGGTATTTCATGCCTTCTCTTCTCCAGTTCATGTTGCAGAAGATCCAGCGGAGACTGAGGAACGTGAGGCCTCAACGACCGCATACCCAACTTCTGAAGTGATCCTTCATCCAACCCGGCTTCCCGAAGCGATGCATTTCGAATCCCAGTGCGTGCGAAGGCGGGGCTGCGTGAGTGAATGTCGGTCGTGTAGCCGTGTGCACATGCCGAATTGTTGTCCTTCATGAAGTTTCAATGAGTACAGGGCGCGAGTGCGATATGACCCCTCAAGTCAAATGCAGCCGTCTGGGCAGGGTAGTCGGCCACGAACCCCACGGTATCCAGAAATACTTTCACCCGCCGGCCGCTTGCATCATAGGTTTCCACGCCTTCTATAGTACCTTGGAAGATGTCTTGTACGATGAAGCGAAGAACCTCCTCAGTTTTCACCCCCGGTGGAGTAAGAGATATTGTCCGCACAGATGAGGCACTTTTCCTGATGAACGCCGGGAACGACACCGGTACCATGTAGAACCCGCCCATGGAGCCATGGGGAAGCTGGACAGATCGAGGTACGAAATCATCGCAATACAGAACAACTCTGTATACCAGGAACGGCGTACCGTCGATAAGTTTACCTGAGTTCTTCTCTTCCCGGTGATGTACGGTTGATCGAAAACGGGTCGTGGAGATCTCCACGGAAGAACATGCTGTCCACTTCGTAATGGGCATTCCTCCAATGTGGGATATGGGATGGGCGTCCGTTGTCCCTCTGCGAAGATTAAGTCTGCACATTATATGGCGGTGACGGGTACTCCTTTCACTCAAGGACCGGAACTTCGATACAATTAGGAGAACGTTTCCACCATGCTCATGATCGGATCGGTCCCCTCTTATAGCTGTGCAGTGATCTCCTGGAGCGATCAACCTATTCCATCTTCTGGTCCCGTCCGGGTCTCCGTCATTACCACTGCCATGCTTCTCACATGCGCAAGTCAGTTCCAGGATAGCCTGTTCATGCTCAAGGAAACCAGTCATTGGATCACCACCGCACGTTCGGGTATATCTTGCGCACAAAGCGGGCCCGATCCGACAAGTCACTTCACACATGAGGGTATTTCTGTCGCCGCGGGAGATGTCTGCCGTGAAACCGAGGTGTGAAGGCTGGATGGTGCTTGACACGAGCTTGTCCCACGCTCCTTTGCAAGAAAGTTTCACGCGATCTCCGATACTTACAGGGTTGACACCATCAGAACTGATATCCCACATTGCTGCCTGTGCTCCAACCACGGCTGCGCGATTCTGGACCATTAGAGTTTCGTCCATGCATGGACGAAAATCTTATGGTCCAGAATACCATTAGAGTTTCGTCGAGGAACCTCGGACCAACCATGGTTGGTTCGAGGTTCCTCGACGGCTTCGAAATGTCCTTAGCAATCATATCGTAGATGGGATAGTGACCGACGTCGATCTTAGCCCATTAGTTTGGGGATACGAACAGCGCCTTGCGAGAGTTCTCTTTTGCATTTTGCTGGACAGTTACCCTGCGGGAATTATCGCATTCTTCTCCAATGGCGTTTGTCTGGCTCCAGACCGGACACACTGCGAAGGATGATTCCTGGCTTGCCGGAAAGCATGTCTGCAGTAGATACGGCAGTATAACTCTGCGAACGGTTGTGTAGTGCGGTAGGTATCCCGCTCCGGGTACCGAGGAGACCACCGCTCGCAACAGATCGTACGCGTCGATTGTCATTTTCACTGGGCCGCATAGTGCTATG
Organism: Pterothamnion heteromorphum; assembly: GCA_032358295.1. Taxonomy (NCBI): domain Eukaryota; phylum Rhodophyta; class Florideophyceae; order Ceramiales; family Ceramiaceae; genus Pterothamnion; species Pterothamnion heteromorphum. Next base: position 1,683 of record JAULBV010234259.1, on the reverse strand, counting down.
ACGGCAAGAATGTTTCTCCAAGACAAGATGAAATCTTTCGCTCGCATGAGCGTGCGGCGAGCATTGATGAGTCTTCCGTGCGCAGAGAGGTCCTCTTCGGAAGAGAAAGGAAGCGGTTCTTCCATCACAATCGGATCTTCGGTGGGAACATCGGAGGAGTCTTGGGAGTAGTCGCTGTAATCTGATCCATCGGCGGTATCCAGACGAAACGAGCCTTGATCTTCTGGATTCGTTCCGAACGGTGGTGATACGCAGGTACCTTGCATGACGGAAAGGGCAGACGTCCGAGGATCAGAGGGATTCCCCTCTTCCCGGACGGGAACAAAGTTTCGGAGGATGCCATTATCTTCTTGCACCACGACATCACCTGCATTGCTCGACGAATGCGCGCGCTCGGTTGAACATCTCGATCATGTACATCTTGTTCGGATGAAGGTGCGTCCAGCTCCGTCGCGGTCGCTTCTTGCTCCTTCGAGTTTCCTTCAACTCATTGTCATCGGCAGGTGTGGCAGTTGTTCTCCTTGTAGCGTGCGCACGCTCTTGTCGCATGTCTGCTTCGTCGTACGGACCCGATCGGGTCTGGATGGTAGTGGGCTGATTCATCGGTCAAGGGCGGAAGAAGGGTAATCGATATGGGATGGGACGGGAGAGGGGATGAACGGCGAGTGCAGCGGAGGATGGCCAGTGCTGCCCAACTTCGCCGCGGACAGTTAACTCATCCGGATCCCGACTGGACTACAATGTGGCATGCGTATCCGTGGATATTGTTCGGAAAGAATATTAAAAACGCGCGGAACGCGCTGCCACATTCCGGCGGTCGAGCAGTATTTTTGAAAAATATAACCTTGGCGATGTATGATGTTTTGTAAATGATATGACTACGAGCTGTATTTAACGAGGTACCGCTCCGAAAATTTACGCTTATCCGCCGTGCGGACAGCGTCTCATACAGTTTATCCGTACAGTCGAGAAACTCCATTGGGCCGGCAGGTGCAGTACAAAATGTCATAGAGCGACGTCACGAACGTGGCGCGTCTGGTCAGCGACACTGTTGCTCAACTCAAATTAACGGGCCCAGTACTGGCCCATGTGTTTGAATGTTGTTTGTTTGCTTTTCACGCCATACGTTTCAGGCGTTTCCCGCCCGCGTTATTCCCATTCGCGCGCGGTTTTACGAGAAGTACCAACCACACGATCCGTCGCCATTTCGAGTCGAAAATTTCGACAGTGTTATCAAGAGTTCCTTTCTTACGCCCACAGCTGAGTCTTCTAGCACTCAGTGTGTTAAATGGGACCAATGCAGATTTGCTGATAGTGACCATGTTTGGCAATATCTACGAAGCACTCGCCCATCCCTGGCGTACGCCATCGCTGTTACGCTGCGTCTCGCTGCGTCTCTGCTCTGTGCAACCGCTGTTCGTCTCGGCTCCTAGAGCCTAGAGCCGAGACGAACAGCGGTTGCACTTTACTTTAAATCATATATTAAATACAGGATAACCCGAATGCACTGTGCCTTTCTGGCAACATTTTGAGACTTTTATGGGCGGAAGTCAAAAGGTAAAGTATTACCTGTCGTAATGAGAATGGCGGCGTGTTTGTATGATGCTTACTAGATGAAGGCCCGTCCTGCCACGCACACCCAGCACTTACTCGGCGGACATTGTTGCCGACCGATTACGTTGG
>JAULBV010234148.1:0-12897 GCA_032358295.1 Pterothamnion heteromorphum | reverse complement strand
CTCGCTTGGAGGAGGTTCCCATGAGTACAAGTTCGCGATGGGCCGCGAGTGGGGATTTGCCCACTGTCGCCGGCTACCATGCATACCGAACTGCTCGTACAGGTTCGCGATGGGCCGCAAGAGCGGATGTACCCGCTGTCGCTGGCTACCATGCGTATCGAACCGTACCGTGCGACGCGTGCGCTCGCGCAGTGCTCGCACCGTTCGTGGGTGCAGTAGTCAGATAGTCGCTTTAGCATAGTACTGTACTACGCAAGGGCACAGCGCATCGCCGCGTTATAGTTAGCACAACGCGCGCGTTGTGTGTTGGTGAGATAAAGCTTGATCGACGTACACAGAACGCGCGCGAGCGCGGCGGAGATTAGGCCTACTTACGTGCCAGCAGTGACGGAAGGATGCGCACCTCTGCATTGAATTGCCAGGCCTCGCCACTGCGATATCTGCGTGAAAGCACCGAGGCGACTCGATCTCGTGACAGCGAAAACTCAAGGCAGGAAGAAAGATGCAGGAACGGGGGCGCTCGGGTGCAACGTGGCACTAGTGGAGGTCGGGAACAGGACGCGGCAGCGGAGCGGACTGGTAGACCCTCCCGCAGTGGCTTCTGCAGACCTGCGGCGGCGAAACGCGCTGTACCCGGCCGGTTAGATAAGCTAATGTGTAGAATGCATACGAGAGCGAGAGCAGCGGTGGGGGCCGTTAGAACATATGCATCGCAGGTTTCGTTGCCTTTAGTTGCAGTTACAGCCGGACGGCGGGAGAGTGTGCAACAAGTACGCAAGCGGGGTGTCGGGTGGCGAGACGAAACAACGCGGGCGCATTGTCGTAGAATATGCGCGGTGTGGAACTGCACTGCGCGCAGGAGCTATGTACACACGTTTAGGCAGGCCACGAAGTGCCTGTGTACGTGGTGGGGCAGGAGCGTGACCCGGGTTCGCAAGAGAGAGCAGATACGACGGAGACGCTCAGAGGTGTGGAAGAGGTACGTCGGTGCGGTACACGGTGGCGGAAAGCGGGCATATGATGACGCGGGTCGGCCTCAGGCTCATGGCATGGATGGGCACGGCTGAGTAGCGCATCCTTTTTCGCTCGAAGAGGGAGCGCCTACCTTGCTGTGGCGCTTGAACGGGCGTTGTAGAACGGGCGAGTGCGCGGCAAGGTTGTTCTGAAGTTTGGGCGCGTATGTGGTTGGCGAGTGGAGGGTGCACACGAACATTTGATGGGAGGGCCGGCAACGGAAGGCGAGCTCGATTGAATAGGCAGAAGACGTACAAAGGAACGCTAGTGCAAGGAGCAAGGTACTCCGTTCTGTTCTGATTTTTATGGCACTCATCCAGAATCAGTGAAGCATCCCCTCATCTATTTTTTCCCGTTTTTCCCATCCATCCCACCCCTCGTTCCTTCACTCTTCGTATCCAAGTTCAACGAGCACAGAGGCGGCGACGAGACGAAGTCAGGGCAAATTTCTGTCAAACTTGCAATCCAGGAACCAGAGAGCGACGTAAACTTCCGCCTCTTTCTTGTTGTCGGTATGAACGCCAATCTTCACAGTAGAATGCAATGAGCGGAAAACTTGAATGTGTTTCACATGGCACCGCGAGCCCAACCACACAGCACAGAAGGCATTTATTGATATATACAGGTGTCTTCTGTCCTAAGTTAGGACAGAAGACCCCTGTATATATCAATATCATAGCCTATGCACGGTTAGGACAGAAGACCTACGCGGCATAGCCGGTACGATGGCCTGCATTTCTATGAAACTAGCAATCCAAGCGTCTCGTCTCCAACCGGTCCATCGAATATTGCTGGTCATAAGTGGAGGTCTGAAAGTGTTCATGTCAGCGTTTCATCGCGATATCATGGAAGTATGATCTCTTCACAGTAATATGCTTGACAAGTGTGACAGTTTGAAATGCACGTGAAGCTGTGACGCAAGGTGGCTCTAATGATGGGCGTGAGTGAAAATGGTTTTCTTCGTTTCCGGTAAACAAAATCCTGGGAATGAGCAGAACATAATACCCGTCGACTGGATGTTTTCCGCCCAGATAACCACACACCCTCACATCCTCTTCGTGATGAAATCCTCTTCTCCGTCTCCACTGGCTAACGATTCTTTGATTTCTGCTGACATTATGTCTTCTTGTACGTCTCCACTGACAAACGTGTCGCCAGCCTTCAAGCTAACCACGGCACCGAACGCGATGCAGTTGTCACTAGCTGCTCTCATCTGTAATGAGATGATTGAGACCGACGCGATTCCACTTTCATCCCGACCTCCTACACCGTTCAACTCTCCCCAACCGCTGCAACCGGAACTTTTGCTGTTGCACCTGAAGTTGTCGGAACACAATTATTGCTCGCATTCTTGTATGGTGGTTGCGTATGTATATATGAACCGCGCTTTGCGCAGCTGCCCGAGTGTTCTGCTTTCTTCTCATTCGGCCCTTCGACTGTTCCACACATGCCTCATGGTGGCTTCCAAATTCATGGAAGACAAACCACTAGCCCTGCCATTCTCCGCTAGTTTGTCAAATATCACTCCTTCGAAACAAAAGGAGCTCGAGGTGGAGCTACTGCGCATAATTGACTACGACCTCTTCTTCTCACAATCGAGATTCATCTCGGCTGAGCAGGACATTCTGAACAAGATCTGCGGTCTGGCATCTTCGAAGAACATTGACCGAGAGGTTACCGTGCTAGTGCATCTCGCGGTTGAGGAACTGCGCAAGTCGGACATTGAGGTGGATATTTCGCCTTCTTTCGAGTGAGTCGCCGGGTCCACAGAGACGTCGGTATCGTCGGAATTGTTCAAAACGCTTAAAAGTTGAAGTAAAAATGGATCTAAAAGTAACGTTAACCTGTGCTCCCCCTCCTTTACCAGACGCTTGAGGGGAAGCGTCTCCTATGCTAGCCGTCTTCTTCGGCTTAGGCTAAGGGGAGCGATGAGTCGAGGTCCCCTGTGTCGCTCCATCGACTAAACCGGACAGCATCCGCCACCAGACTAGAGTACGTTTTTACTTTGCCAGGATCCACAAAGTATTTGTGCGCTACTCACAACGCTGATGTGTGGACCGCACTGCGTTCTGTGCTTGTAACGCCTGTGGGGTTCCGCGTGCGACATATGCGTCCTGTTTTCATGTTCCATCTGCCATCTGCCATCTGCACCGGCCATTGCATTGGCTTAGGGTACGACTGCGACTGGGTTACCATTTCGGGAAGCCCCTTAGTTCACTGCATGCTCAAAGACCACAGCATCCTAAAAGTGTAGTGGCCAAAGGGGGCTAAGCAGGAATATTCAGACATGGCCACGCTTCCTTCTGCTCACTTGTGCCCTCCCTGTTTGTCGCCCGCTTTTCCCGCCCCTTCCCGTACCAGTCCCGCCCGCGTGCTTGGCTGCGTACTGCTCCGGCGTGCCTACCACCATTCCTCGCCCGCGAGCCCCACACGGAAAAGCGCCAGTGCCCCCGCTCTTCTACTTCAAACGCGTGCCACGCGGACTACCTCGACCCCGCGCCTTGCTGTATACTGCGCCGGTGTGCCCGCTGCGTCCAGTACTGCGCTTGTGTTTCTCGTTGCCTATCGCACCGACTGGCTCCGCCCCTACTGCTCCCGAGAGCCCTGCACCCTAGGATGACCGCATACCCCGCTGAATTCCGCGCCCGAGTGCCAGTAGCCAGCCGCGCGGCTTTCGCTGCCTACCACCTTCCTCAGCTTGCACATTTGCACTTGCACCTGCACACACCCACATTCCTGAGCAGTATAAATACACCGGCGATAGGTGGCGGCGTTCAACAGGGACACCATGCGTTGGGGAATCAGTTTGAATTCGGCGGCAGCTGGCGGCGGCTGGCGATGGTGGTTGACTGTATCGGAAAGCAACAAAACGTTATCAACAGCGATGGCAAGGTCCTTGCCATCGCTGTTGATAACGTTTTGCGTGGCTGTGGGTGAAGCCAGCAACCTTGCCGCAAGTTGTGCGAGGGGCGGTGGGTGATGGCGGGGGCGGATGTACGTTGGACCGGGAGCGGTTTGCGTCCGGAACTCGCCGACCAGTATACTGACCACAAAACTGTACATTTATGAAGAAAAAGGCAGCCTCGGCTGGTAACGACGGTGGCTGACGAGAGCGGGTGGCGGGGGTGACCGAAAGCGTGATTCATTGCGTAAATTCACACATACTCATCTGTTTCACACACAGGAGAGCTTTAGGAAAAGCATCACGACACCACTCTGGACCGGAAGCACCAATGACCACTTGCTGTGCGTCGCGCGCGTAGTATGGTACTTTTGGCGCCAGAAGTTTTGGAATATATAGAAGAGCAGTTGACACGCAACGACTGCGCGACTGGCTGAGACGGACATTGTCGTTAGGTTTCCTCACACATCATCACACATTGAATATTACGGTATAGAGCGACGGCAGGTGAGGAACGAGGTACGCAGCGGCGTGGCAGGCCGGTGCAAGAAGCCGCGGAAGACGGCAGGGTACGGGCGGGGTACGAGGGCGTTGTACGTGGAATATCACGCGGCTGCGGTAGGCAGTGGGGCACGAGCGCGGGGACGAGCAGGGCACTCGGGCGCAGTAGGCAGTCCGGTACGTGGGTGCGGTCTGGTACGGGGCAAGCGGGCGCAGCAGGCCACCGGGGGTGTGGGCGCGGATGAGCGCGAGCCACGCGTGTTCACAAAGCTGCCGGGAGCGTGGCTGTGTCAGGGCGCGGAAATGCGGGCTCGAGAGGTGGAGGGGCGAACGCGACGGGCAGGTGGCCGGGGAGGAAAGGCGCGGCAGTTGCGAACCGTAGTCGGGCACGGAAAGGACCGAGACGAGGATACGGGAACCAGGTCGGGCACTGTAACCTGGCATATATAATGTTAGTGACCGAGTGGTAAAACAGGAGAAGTACATGCCAAAGACTGTCGTTGGCCACTGCACCTCTCGGATGTATAGGTGTTCGCGCGCGCATTGACCGATACGGTGGCGCGGCTTTCCGCAAGGCAACCCCAGAGGTCCCTCAGCCCACCCCTCTCCCAGGTAATCAGAACAAAGAACATGTCAGCACATGCCCGCTCACACACCCATCACCTTTAGCACGCGCAAGTAAGACAGGGTTGTGTGGTAGAGGGGGTGCTTTCGGCCAGGCTGAACACGGGTCTGAACACAAGTCTATGCACGTGTATGCACATGCGTATGAGTGTCCCCCCTATCAATTTACAGGAAAAGATGTTTCTGAGAGCATGGCCACCGCTCAATTCTAATCAATAGAATTTCTGGATTACCGTTCGTACATAGAAGCAAAATTGAATCCCCACCGCGCATATTTATGTCTATTATTAGAAGATAGATAGACCCAATTGATATATTTTCTATTCGAGCGTCGGATAGAATCTATTAAATCGATCTATCGCCTGGATAGTTTTAATCGGAAATTTTATGAATTCGTACTGTAGTTTCGCTGCGCTTTCCTACCAACATCTCCACCTCGGTTGGCGACGGGGATCGACAATAGAACCGATGTACTCTCCAGAGGATTGGCGCGTCACCTTCTCCGCACAACGCCAGGGTCTCTGCGCTGTGCACATGAAAGGGTAGACCTTTTGTGTAGACGTGGTGTGAAATGCGCCACACGTCTACTTGCAGGCCGCGCCCATACCCCCTCCACTTGACCGCGCCCCACTCCACCGCGCCTCCGCCGTGCCGCCGCCGGCCGTGCCGCGGTCGTCTGTCGCGCAGCGCGCCAAGACGCTCGAGTCGCCCGCCGCGCCCGCCGCCGACTCGCTGTCCGCGCGCACGGCCCGCTTCGACTCGCCCTCGCTCGTCTCCGCGCCCTGCGCGGCCGCACCGCCGACCGCACCGCTGCCAGCCGCGCCCGCACCCCCGCTCCCGCTGACCCCGTAGTCGAGACCGACGACGCCGTCGCGCGCCACGCCGCTGTGTTCGAGAAGAACGACCTCCCGATGACGCGGCCGTTGTCAGGCGCGTCGCGCTGTTCGAGCGCGCTGGCCCGGGACCAAGCAAGCTAGGGGGCTCCCGCCATTATGCAGGGATGCTGCGGAAAATACCGAGTGACGTCTCGGGTGATGTCGACATAAAACTCACGTAAAGAACTAGAAGTGCGCGGTGGGGATGACATAAATAGAAAACATCACGATAGATTCTCTGCAAAAGAGCCATTTCTATTTGACAAAGTGACGAATCAGGAGTAAACACGTGTAATTCTATCCACCGATAGAACCGCCGGGGTGCTCATGCTCTGAGTGCTCTGGTCATTGGGTGGAAGCTGGTTTGATCCGCAGGCTCCGCCATTTTGAGGATGCCGCTGTCCACCCCGTCCGCAGTGATGAACGACTGCGAGCGGTCGCCCGCTGTGGACGCGGCCCCGCGCGACGACAGTGCTACCATGACTGATGGCGCCGGAGCCGTCCCGCGCATCCACGGCCGCTGCAGCGGCCAAGGTATTGGCCAACGCGAACATGGACGCGGCGCTCCCGAGCACGAATAGGAACGGCACAAGCAGCTGCGTCACCAGCGCAAGCGCGAAGCAGCGCAGCGCTCCAGCATTCTGCGCAAGATGCGCAACGGTTCAGTCGAGCACGGCCTGCGTGAGTAACAGGAGCGTGCGGCCGAGCTACGCGCGCGCGAGATGGTGCTGTGGGACGAGACCCTGCGCTCGCGGAACCACCTGCCGCCGTAGCGATAGCGCGGGTCGTGCGCGTCTTGTATAAATGTGTTCGGCATGCTTCTGCTCAGGTTTTACACCTTGTCGCGGCGCAACGGGAAGTGCAGAGCGCATCAGGCGGGAGACGGCGACGCAAGCGATGGGGCGACGCGAGACGCGACCATCTCCACACTTAACAGCGAGGTGCTCGCGAGGCCAGCGCGCTGGCGGATACCGTAGACCGGGGCACCCAAAGCGTACATGGATGACCAGCGAGTGTTGGTCGCAAAGCATCCAGGCAGTAGGCGCAAGCTGGGAAGCGGCGCGATGCATGCGACGGCCCGACCGCGGGTCAGATTCCCGTGGCGCTACGCGCGTGTGCGTGGGCTTGAGCAGGCTGGGGGGGCGAAGTGGGGTGCTTCGACCGATTGCACGCGGAGCGTGCGCCTCGGTGAAGGCTCCGTGCGGCGGCGAGTGCGCCGTGGACGGTGCGACGGACACAGCGCGGCGCGGGGTTCTTTCTTGCGCAGTGGTGGGGGTAGTCACCGTCGGACTTCTCGCTGTGCGTCGTAGTTGAGTGCTACAGACAGCGTCGAGTGGCCCAATGCATCTGGTGGTCGTGCGCTGCGGTGGCCCAGATGTAGATGCAGTGGCGCACCTCGCTGTTCGGCGTGGCGCCGTCTGCGTCCCTGTCACCCACTGGACTGCAGTGTGCGGACGGCCCAGCACGGCGCAGCTGTGAGAAACGCCACTGTACGCGGAGCGAGGCGAGCAACTACGCTGAACGTGGATATTGCGCGTTGTACAGAGCATTCTCCGCTAGAGCCCTCTGGGGTGTGCCATCCTATACTGTACCCCACTTCCCAAACATTCCTGGGGACCAATCAGAGACTATATGTGTTTCTTTTATAACCGCTGATTGGCCCGCGGGTTTTGGAAGCCTGGAAATTATAGTCTCTGATTGAGCAATTGCGACTGTAGTAAATACCAGGGGTAGTGGAGAGAGCCTTATATGGATGTGCCCCGCTCGGAAAAAATTCCGCTGCGGCTTTCAAGGTGACGGCCTGCTTCACACCAAGGCGCACGGGACCAACAAACGTCCTGGTTAATGTGTGTGTGTGTGTGTGCGTGTGTGCGAAAACGTGACAGATGTGCTGGTGTAGCAGCTTTTGCTTCAATTGCAGGCTGCATTCAATGCATCCACGTGCCGGTGTGCCATGAGCAACAGTCCGAATTTTTCTCTTCATGGAAACGCTGTGCTCTTTGGCTTGAAATGTTCTAATAGGAAATAGAACATATTTCAGTATATCATTTAATCAATAGAATTTTGAACTACCCGCGGCTAGTGGGGAAGACATTCTTTGTCTGTCTGATCCAGAAATTCGATTGCCCACTGGGGAGGTCCAAAGGCATAATAAGAATCAAAGCGGCGATGCGACGGCACACCAGACCGGATTCGACCGGCCGACTTAGTAAAAAGGCCCCGAATGAACCGGCACCTGAGCCACGGTCGCTGCACTGCATCCCTTCACATTGGCCTCCTCTATTTTATACTGGCCGTCTGTAAGCTGGTGGTGCGATCTTGCTGTAAGGCCGCAGAGGGTTGAACTGAAATACCGTGCTGTACGCATATTTCACGTACCGCATGTGCATCGCAGGCCTTGATGCTGCGACTGATCGCGACTGGCGGGGACACGTCATTGTCCGTAGTGGACCGTGGAATACAATAATTTTTAACCAAACGTTTCTACGCCTCTGTACTCGTACTGCAGCTGTAGAAACAGCGAAGCATCAATGGCACTGAATTTCAGGGTGGCGCACTGATCCGTACAAGCTCCGGATGGAGTTCGAAAGGAGGAACTGTACAATCAAGGTACGGAGCGCGCGGGTAGTGTACTCCACTATCATCAGTCGCGGTATACCGTACCCATGCGGGCCACGTACTTCATCATGTAGTATAGATTGGCGTATTCCACGCGCGCGTGTAGCTCCAAAGGACGAGCAGGATGACGTCGTGCTCATCGGCCAGACTAATACAGGGGTCCTTTACTTCTGTCGCGCATGGATACCTCCAACCACAATGGAATATGACTTGCACAACTCGGACTCCACGGAAACCTTGACATTGCTGACCGCAATGTCAGCAATGCCATGGTTTCCGTGGCGTGCCCCGGCTTCTCGCACAACCAATTGTCACTGGCGCCGTTCCTTCCCGCACACTAGTTCCAAACCTCCAGTTTCGTATGACAGGACACTGTCCGTACTGACGCCAGCTACTGTACAATCTCCCTCGGAAAGCCCCAGACGTATTTCCTCGGAAATTCCGAGTCGGAATGCTCGCAACAACGTATTGTACTGGTACTGGAATTCAGTTCTACACAACATTAGGGCTATATTTAAGTGATAAACGCCTGATTGCAGCCCCTCAAAATCAGAACATACGTTTCACTACATTTGAATATTCGAACATTTGAAACCCGTTCAATACAAAGAGGCTGACTTTTTATGACTGAGAATCGGAACGTCGAGCATGCACTGTACCATGTAGGCATGCTTGTCCCGAAGGCTTCCTGCACTTTTAAGTGCTTCCCTTCCCTTCCTGGGGAAGTCTTCCCGCCAGTTAGTCAAGACCTTTGCACCGGCAGCACCACACCACGGCCACAGCCTGTCTCTGCCCAATACCCATGCGGGGTCCGTGGTGAGCGGGCCATCGCCAGACATATCGGACTGCTACACGTCTCCGAGGTCTTTGAGGAGTGGACTCTGCCGTATATCAGGTACACTTAGGTACTCTATGTGTACCTGTACAATACCCATGGAAACGCAGTGTACCCTGACTTCAACTGTCTTCCACTCATCTATTGATGGGTAAAATACTTCTCGTGAACCACACGCAGTACCCAGAGCCACTCCATACTGCGTGAAAACGCACCCATCCGGGGCGTGCCTCATTTCAGTCGTGAAGGCCTCGTCACCACTCCATGAAAACCTGTAAAAATGCGTCCTGTAGACCAGCTGCCCCGGGAATGCGTGGCTCTGAGAGGCATTCAAGAAGCCATCGAGGCCCGGGCCCTCCTCCCGTCTGCTAAATCGAATAAATTTTGATTGGGTGATTATTGCCGCATGCGCTGGCCTGCTATGTCCCCATTGGTCGGATCTATAACATAGCACCTCAATATAAATACTGATTCGTACTCACGCTAAGATACACTCCCGCGTCCATGAGGCCCAGAATGAGCTGGAAACGAGCCCCGGTGCTATATTCTGCCTCTCAAAGTTCGTGGCGGGATCAATCTGCTATGAGGTCCGTTAGAGATGTACACAGCCAATAGGCTCACTCGAAACAGCGCATAGCCGACAGTGACGCAAAAGGCATAGCAGTGCTTTCCGGCCGGCGAGCGCACTTGCAGCGATACAAATACGCCCGAGGCCTCCCGTCTAGGCCCGCTCGCCACTCGACCCGCACCCATCCGAAGCACCGCCGATCTGCTGCGCCTATCCGCCGACCATCCACACCCTGCAACAATGAAACAAGGAGGCTCAACCTGCACGTTGCGATTCGACTACCTGGTCGCCGCCGCGAGGAACGCGACGACCGGAGACGGAACCGAGAATGGAGTTGCCCAAGTCAATGCGTCGCGTGCTGTGGCAGCGCACTCGGAGGTGACACGCGTTTCCCGCTCCGTCGGCAGGTCATCCCGTCAATCGTACGTCGCACCACCTCTCTTTCCGAGCACGCGGCTCTGACTTCCACGGCAGAATGCCCTCTAACATATCAACCGACACCTGAACGCTTCTCCGAATAAGAACGACTGCACAGAACGGGCCGCGGCAGTATGTGTGTGGTGTGTGCGGGAAATGCGCGACCTCGAAATGTACGTCTCAGTACGCCACCTGTCTGCTTCCTCTGACCTGCCCTCTGTGTACCTTCTAACCACTTTAATGCAGCGAACCTGCGCCAGCACGTGAAGTCTGTGCATGAGAAGCTCCTTCCGTTCCTCTGTCGCGGATGCTCGAAGCCTTTCCGTTCCGGTTACGATAGGAACGCACACTACGCTCGTATTCACCTGAAACGCTTCCAATTCCAGTGCGGATTGTGTGAGAAGCATTATGAAAGGAAGAAGGATCTCAAGGAGCACATGGAAGATGTGCATGGGAACGATGTCGAAGATGGATCGTGAATGTAGCCTGAGCTCCGTGTGAGATTTGGTCTGACGGGGGACGCTGTACAGGGACACTCACCGAAAGGTAGGGTACAGTAAAGGTAGGATTGAACCGAGCGAGAAGTTGCTGTTTTCGCACGGTGCTACCTGTCAACCTTCACGGTGATGTGAAGTGATGGCAGCAACTTTGGCTTGAATGACTGTACTGCTTTGGTCGCTGAGCGAATTTAGGACCTTTCTGAGCCATGGTAGTGCAGTTTGCGCCGTAGAACACTGCGCTTGAGTAGAGAGTCGCAGCAGACGCAAGTCAGCGACCACTCCTCTTTGATGTCCAGCAACGGACGCCATTGTGAAAATGCGATGGGTACCTCAAGAAATACTTCTTTAAATTACGAATTACGAAAACAATAAAACAATGCAATTTTTAATTCGCATTGTTTTATTGTTTGGTTCATGTTAATTCGCCATTTATAATTTATTTATTTCTATAATATTATCGATGTAATAACAAATAGAACTATTAAATTATAAAAAATAGTTCTATCCCATTCTACACATAGCGACTGCTACATTTGACTTATTTCTATGTGTGTGTACACACATGCGGCTGCTACATTTGATTTATTTGTTATTACGAGAGGGAGAGGACTATTAAAATAGTCCTCTCCCTCTCGTACTACCTGCATAATATTCAATTCTTCGCTACACGTACTCGACGCAGTCGGCCCACCAGGGGTAGTTGAGACGTGCTCTTGTAACGATCGAGAATACCTGCGTAGAGTTCATTCAGGTATACAGTAGACGCATACCCCTAACTATTGCAAAAAGTATAGTCATTTCCTGATTCAAGCAACATAGCGACCCTGATAAGCATCGCAATTCTCTACTTCTACAGGCATCGAAGCCTACCGGAAGATGTTCTTCACTGCTGTATCGCAGCGTTCTTTTGGCTAAGAATGCTCACATTGGTGCGACTGTGAGCAGCGTTGGCACAAGCTCTCGTGAATTGTGCGAGTGTCGATGGCGCGCCTTGACTTGGGGCGCTGAGGATGAGGCAGTTTCGGGTTCGGGCTGGTACGCATGTCGATAGCCTATGCCCAGGTCAGCTTGTCCTCGAGCGGTTGCTAGACGTGGTGATTACGCGCTCTCGTGTGCGGTGAGCGGCGATGGACACGTTGCTTTTCTCTGGCTCTTATATATGGTGGTGGTGCTCCCATCAGCCCAGGCGTTATTGTTGGCAGCAACGAGTGCACGAGAACCTGCTGCTGGCGTTCTCTAATTGTGAGCAAGCCGCGATGCGAACGGCGCGGAATATGGTGTGCTTCGAGACGGATGTAGGTAAGTTTTCCTCGCCGGCCTGCATTGCACCAAGGTCACAACCTCTCTCTACCCATTATCCAGGGGCGATATGTCGAGAGCAGGACACCAGCTTACACGTCGTACTACCGGGAGCTGGGATCCATGCCGGCATGTGCGGTCTTGAAGTGGACTTCAATGTCTCACAGCCGTGTACAACGGCACAGGTGCGGTAAAAATCGGAAGCCGGGGCATTGTTTTAGTGCCTGTCGGAAGTGCACCCTCATGGGCGGGCGCAAATGCGTACGTTCGAACAGCGAAGCACTCAGGCGGGCATTAGGCAGGCGGGCCTGCGGGAGGGAGGGCCGGCGGGCCGGCGGGCCGGCTGGCGAGTCCCTGTCCCCTTCGGTTGTACTGTACCACCAAATTTCCTGGTTGGTGTGTGAATGCGCGCGCGAAGACGTGCAAGATGTGCTGGTGTATCAGCGTTTGCTTCGATTGCAGCCTGCATTCAATGCATCCACGTGCCGGTGCGCCATGAGCAACAATCCGAATTAATCTTGTAAATACTCATGGAAATGGTCCATCCTCTTCACATTTGCCTCCTCTGTTTTATACTGGCGGGGGTGTAAGCTGGTGTTGCGATCTTGGGGTAAGGCGGTACAGTACAGGTAGAGGGTTGAACTGATACAGACCATGCTGTACGCATACCGTTCCCCAAGGGCTAAACATGGGTCACTTTTCATAATAGTGGGTCACGATTAAAATTTTATATTTCGTTCAGA
>JAULBV010234037.1:0-12907 GCA_032358295.1 Pterothamnion heteromorphum | reverse complement strand
GCTGTACCAGATCACGTACCGCCGCACTTGGCGCACCCCCGCAGATTGCGCACCCCCGCAGCAGCCGCACCCCACCCCCGCAGCAGCCGCACCCATAACCGTCAATGAACCGTCAATAGAACCAAAGACAAAAAGAAAGAGCGCGAGCGCGCCTGTCTGTGTGTCCGTGGCTGTGTTGGTGGAAGCAGGCTTTGAGGAATCTGCAGCGGATGAGTTCATCGCCCACAAGGCCAGCATGAAGGCGCCTTTGACGGCAAGAGCCTGGGCCGATCACTTGGCGGAGTCACGCAAAGCTGGATGGACGCCTGCGGCGGCGGCAGACAAGGTGATGGCGAAGTCATGGAAGGGATTTGAGGCCCGCTACGTCGCCAGCGAGTCACAGCCCGGCGCTGGTGGTTCGCATCAACGCGGCCCGCCCGATCGCAAGGCCACCCAGTTGCAAGTTGCCGCCCTGATGACAGGCACCAGCCGCACCCAACAACCGCGAGAAATCATCGATGTCACACCCCGAATCATCGCTGCCTGAGCCCTGGGTCGAGCGCATTTGGCAGGCCATGCGGGCCACCTACGGCGCGACGTTTGATCGGCAATGGGAGTGCCCAGCCGGCGCTGATCCTGTCGAGCATGTCCGCAGCCTGAAAGCGTTTTGGGGGCGTGAACTGAGCCGCTATCAGCAGAACCCGCAGGCCATCCGCTACGGCCTGGAAAACCTGCCGAGCTTCCCCCCGAACCTGATCGAGTTTCGCGCCATCTGCAACCGCAGGCCCGATGCCGTGCCGCCGATGTTGCCGGCACCACCGGCCGATCCTGAGCGTGTGCGCGCGGTGCTTGCCGAGGCTACGGCGCTGCTGACTCCGGCATCGCGCCAGGCATCACCGGCTGCGGAATGTGCGGCCCGGCTGCGGCGATGGATAGCCGATGGCGTCAAGCTGGGCAGCGCGCAGAAGGCGATGTTGGCCGCGTGCGAAAGGCACATGGGCGGCGGCGAGTCCGAGGCGCAGTCGATGGCCGGCTTCGCGCCGATTGATCCGCAGTATTTGCCGGCGGGCATGAGGGCTGCGCCATGACCTACGAACAAGGCTTTGCGCAAGGCGAGGCAGACGCATTCCACGATCGCCGCGCCGGTCTGCCGCTTGAGCGATTCCCGCCGCCGCAAAGCGAGGCGGCACGCGGCTACGAGGATGGCTATACGCCGCGCTCGCCCGGGTGGTGGGTGACGCCGCATGGCATCCGCTGGCCGGCTGACGTGAGCAGGAGTGCCGTATGAACAAAAACGAGCGAAACGCGGCAAAGCGAATCAAGCGCGTGAACGCACTGCATGCGGCAATCGTCGCAGCCGGGCCAAAGGGCATCAAGAAAGCCAGGTTGACAAAGCTGGCGCAGTCAGAAAAAGCACTGGACCGCTATCTGCGCGAATTGAAGGGCGACGGGCTTGTCTTCATGGTCCCAAACGGGGTCGGCCCGTCTGACTACTTTGGCCGTGAAGACTGGGCGGATGCTTGCAAGGCCGCGATGCGGCAGGAGTCCAAGCGCAAGGCTGTGCAAAACACCCTGCGGTATCGGGCCAAACAAACGGCGCGATGGGTCGAGACGATCCGCGTAGCTCAAAGGCCGCGCCCGCAAGAGCATCAGAAGATCACGATCAAGCCGCCGAAGCCGACGCCGATGCAGGTCTTCAGCAGCGCTGAGGCCGACTACAGCCGGGCTGTCATCACGCGCATTCCGACGCCGCCGGGGCGGTGGTCAACGCATGCTGAGTTTGCGCAGTATCACCAAGCGGTGCAGGCGCTGCGGGGTGCAGCATGAGCCGCTTTGTGATGGCCCACCCGGAGGCCCGCAGGCGGGCAATGTCGGCAGTGGCTGACGCGCCAGAGGGGTATGTCGTGCGTGTGGATCAGCCGACCCGAAACCTTGAGCAGAACGCGCTGATGTGGGTTCTGTTGGACGCATTCGCCAGGCAGCTTGTATGGCCGGTAAACGGCGCGATGGTCAGGATGGATGCCGAGGAATGGAAGGACGTTCTGACGGCGGCATTCAAGCAAGAAACGCAGCGCATCGCAATGGGGCTGAACGGCGGCATGGTCATTCTGGGCATGCGGACATCGAAGATGGGGAAGCGCCAGTTTGCGGAGTTCATCGAATTCCTGCAAAGCGTGGCGGTGGATCGTGGCGTGGAGCTTGACGAGGTGACGGCATGAGCGGCGGGCATTTCCAGCACGCGCAGTACCACATCAGCGCCATTGCCGACACCATTGAAACGGTTGTTGAGAACAACAACAGCACTGAGCGCGACTGCTACGGCGACAAGATCGGATGGGGGTTCGCCCCCGAGGTCATCGCGGAGTTCAGAAACGCGGTGCGAGCGCTGCGTTTGGCGCATGTGTACGCGCAGCGCGTCGATTGGCTGCTGAGTTGCGACGATGGCCCGGAGTCGTTCAAGCGGCGACTCAACGAGGATTTGATGTCGCTGCTGAGGGATGCGGCATGACAAGCGACACCAGCACGCGCGCAGGCATAGCCCCGAGGCCGTTTGCCGGGCCTGGGCATGCGTCAACGTGGCATTGCATGGCGTGCCAGCGGCACCACGGCGCCACGCTTGGGCGCAAGAAGTGGCGCGGGTTTTGGGTTTGCGCAGACAGCATGCGCATGAAAGGCGCGCAGACATGAGTGCAAGCCAGCGCAACAAGGGCAGCCGGGCTGAACTCGAGGTGCTGAAGCTGCTAGGCGACGAGCTAGGCCAGCAGCTACAGCGCAATCTGCAGCAAACCCGCGCAGGCGGCGGTGACTGTCTCGACGTATGGGGCTACGTCATCGAGGTCAAGCGCCAAGAGGCACTGAGCCGGCCGGCATGGTGGCGACAGGCGTGCAAGCAAGCGGAAGGCATCGGCGAGCCCATGCTGCTGTACAGGCGCAACCGTGAGCCGTGGCACGCAATGATCCACACGCGCAACGGCGGGTATCGACACGGCACGTTTGCCGATGCCGTCGAAGCAATTCGGGAGAAATGGAGCAAGCGGCCATGAGTCCACGAGAACAGCAGGTAGAGGCGTTTGTCCGGGCGCAGCCGCACGGCGTGACGAAAAACGCAGTTGCCGCAATGCTTGGCGTGTCTCCCGTCACTGCCGCCGATTATCTATATGCGGTGCGCAAAAAGGCTGGGTCAATCGACGTAACGGATCGCGGCGGCACTTGGGCCGTGTGGTGTGCAATCGAGCGGCGAGAGTACGTGCGCAACATCAGGCGCAACCGGCCAGCCGCGCGCATCGTTTGCAGCGTGTGGGATTTGGCCGGATGAACTGCGCCCATTGCGGCCGGCGCCTGGACAAGCCTACGCGCAGCATCACGACCAAGGGCGGCCCGCTGCACTTTGGCCCTGTGTGTGCAAAGCGGGTGTTCGTGCCTGAGACGCGCACGGCGTATCGCTTGGTGACGTATCGCAGCCAGCCGGGGGAAGTGAACCCGGCGCAGATGGAATTGGAGATGGCGTGAGCAAAAAACCCGAGCTAGAGCCGCGTTGGCTAATCGGCCTGCTGAATCAGTGGGCGATACGGTCAGCACACGCGGACAGCCGTGGCCTGGGCTACTACACCACGAACCCAATGCTGCGCGATGGCATTCCGGGTCGCGTCAGGAGCTATGAGCCGACCGGGTACAGCGACGTTGACTTCTTGGACGCACAGAGGGCAGTCGATGAGCTTGACATCATGCGCAGGCTTGCCGTGATGCGCTACTTCAAGCCGTGGAGCCGCAACGCAATAGACGCAGAGATGCAACGCGACAACGACACATGGATGTATCACTTGCGGCAGGCGCTGATTACGCTGACAACAGAGTTAGACCGGAAAAGAGTTGCGCAATGATCGTTTTGCGGTTATTCTGCGCGAATCACGTAGGGTGACCCGACCCGACACCAAAGCCCGCCACGAGCAATCGAGCGGGCTTTTTGCATTCCGGCAAGCCGGCAACCCCAGTAGGGCCGGCAGTCACTGACGCGGATCAGCCCGGCACGGGTTTGTCTCCTTTCCCCGGTCGATAGCGGCGGGCAGTGACATCAACGCGACTTGAGGCGCGCAGCCCTCATGACTGCCGAGAGGCGAAAGGGCGGTTATGCGTTGCAAAACAACGACATACGCCGTATCTGTATGGCATTCCAACCCGGACACAAACACAGCGCAAAGTCGAAGCTATTCGACGGCGCTTTAAGGCGTGCGATTGCGCAGGATGACGGCGAGCGGCTTCGTGCTGCTGCTGAAAAGCTGCTTGACCTGGCTGCGGCGGGTGAGCCTTGGGCAATCAACACGCTGGCCGACAGGCTCGACGGCAAAGCGCCGCAAAGCGTGACAGTAGAAACGCCGGATGTCGAAAACCTTAGCCTCTCCGATCTCAAGTCCGCAATTGCAGCGGCTCTTGCAGGCGGTCAGCAAGAGGGAGGCGGCGCAGGCGTCGCTGGCCCGGTTCATTGAATATCGCAAAGCCGGCTACGCGCCGTCAAAGCATCACACGCTGCTGATCAGCAAGCTGGAAGCGGTCGAGCGCGGCGAGATTGACAGGCTCATGGTTTGCATGCCTCCGGGCAGCGCCAAAAGCACCTATGCGTCGATTGAGTTCCCGTCATGGTTCATCGGGCGCAATCCGCAGATGAGCGTGATAGCGGCATCGCACACACAAGAACTTGCGGAGCGGTTTGGGCGCAGGGTGCGCAACATCGTCGCGTGCGCAGAGTTCGGCCAAGTGTTCGACGCGGGCGTGGCTGAAGACAGCAGCAGCGCTGGTCGCTGGGACACCACAAAAGGCGGCGAATACTTCGCGGCTGGTGTCGGTGGCTCTATTACTGGCCGACGCGCTGATTTGGCGGTTATCGACGATCCCGTGAAAAGCCGGGAAGACGCCGACAGCGAGCGCAGCAGAGAGAAGGCTTGGGATTGGTACGTCAACGACCTGATGACGCGCTTAAAGCCTGGTGCGCGGCAGATTGTCGTGATGACCCGCTGGCACGAAGACGACTTAGGCGGGCGCATTCTTGAGCGTGAGCGGGATCGCTGGGACGTTGTAGAGATTCCGATGGAGGCGATGCCTGGTGATCCGCTTGGGCGTTCTGTCGGCGAGCGTCTTTGGCCTGAGTGGTTCACCGATGACATGGTGAAGACTGCCAAGATGGACATGCGCTCATGGAATGCGCTTTACCAGCAGCAGCCTGCAGCGGATGTCGGCGACTACTTCAAACGCGAGTGGTTCAGCAACTACGACAAGCGGCCCGAACTGCTGCACGTTTACGGTGCGAGTGACTTCGCAGTGACCGAAGGCGGCGGCGACTACACCGAGCATGGTGTGTTCGGGCTTGATCCAATGGGCAATGTCTACGTGCTCGATTGGTGGCGCGGACAGTCGGCGGCCGATGTGTGGATTGAGCGGCAATGCGACCTGATATTGAAGCACAAGCCGATGTGCTGGTTTGGCGAGTCTGGGCCTATCCGGCGGGCAATCGAGCCTTTCCTACTGCGACGGATGAACGAGCGCAAGGCGCACTGCCGTCTTGAGTGGATCGCAAGCATCAGTGACAAGCCAACGCGGGCGAGGCCGATACAAGCGCTGGCAAGCATGGGCAAGGTCTTTGTTCCGCATGCGGCCTGGGTGTCTGATGTGCTGGGCCAGTTGATGCGGTTCCCAGCCGGCAAGCACGACGATGCGGTCGATGTGTTCGGTCTGATCGGCCGAGGATTGGAATTTGTGAAGCCTCCGAAATACCGTGAGCCTGAACCGGAAGACGACGAGTTTGCCGGCCAGGGTGACGGCGGATGGATGGGATGAAAACCGGCACCTACACCGAAGGCGCAGCAAGCGCGATGGTCAGCGACTGCCGCATGGTGGCCGAGAACCTGCGGCCCAAGCTGCGCGAAGTGTCGTCGCTGCTGTGCGATGAAGCCGCACGCGGTAAGGGCCATGCAACGCGGCTGATGGAACGAATCACAGCCGTTGCCGACGATCACAAGATGACGCTGCTGGTGACGGTCGAGCCGTTCGATGACAGCCCGCTAGACGCCGAAAGACTGGCCGCATGGTATGCGCGGCTGGGATTTAAAACGATTCAACAGACGCCGCCAGTGATGGCTAGGCCACCCAAGGTAAACAATGGCTGATGAGTTGACAGGGCAGGCAAAGGAGGACCTGCTGAAGGAAATCCGCGACCACCTGACGCTGTGCATCAGCCTTGAGGGCGACGAGCGCAGGGAAGCGCAAGAGTGCTACAGCTTCGTCTACGGCAACCAATGGCCGCAAGACATGGCCCGCATGCGCGAGGTCGAGAAGCGGCCGGCGCTGACGAATAACCGGCTGCCTGCGTTCGTGCATCAGGTGGTCAACGATCTGCGCCAAAACCGGCCCGGCATCAAGGTTCACCCCGTGGACAGCGGCGCTGACGTTGAGACCGCCGAGGTTCTGCAGGGCATCATCCGGCACACCGAGTACGCGAGCAACGCCGACTTCGCCTATGACACGGCGGTATCTCACGCGGTCATCGGGGGCTATGGCTGGTTTCGGCTGCTCACCGAATACTGCGATGAGACGAGCTTCGACCAAGAGGCCAAGTTCGCCCGCATTCCGAACCCGTTCACGGTCTACCGCGACCCGTACAGCACAGAGCCGGACGGCAGCGACCAGACGCGGTGCCTCATTACTGAGATGGTGTCGCGTGGTGACTTCAAGGCGAAGTACCCGAAAGCCAGCGCAGCCACTGCGGAAAGCCTGATCGCCGGCACGGGTGACAGTTCGGCCACGTGGCTCAGTCAGGACTCGGTGCGTGTCGCTGAGTACTACCGCGTAGAGACGGAATCCCTGAAGCTGTACCGGCTGCAGGATGGTTCGTCCGTGTGGGCTGACAAGGTAGACGAGAACGTCGCGCCTTACCTGATGATGGACGAGGCAGGCCAGCCTGTCAGCCGCATGTCAGAGCGCCGCAAGGTGTGCTGGTACAAGGTGACCGGCTTGGACGTTCTGGAGCAGGCTGAGATTCCGTGCCGCTGGATTCCGGTGTTTCCGGTGTACGGTGAAGAACACATAGTCAACGGCGTCATTCGTCGCTGCGGCATGGTCAAGCACGCCATCGACCCGATGCGCATGTTCAACTTCTGGACAACGAGCGCAACGGAAGAAGTTAGCTTGCGGCCCAAGACGCCATTCATCGGCGCAGTCGGGCAGTTCGAGACGGCGAAGAAGGATTGGCGCCAAGCGAACACGCGCAGCTTCTCTTTCCTTGAATACGATCAAGTCAGCGTTGACGGCATCCAAGCGCCTCCGCCGCAGCGTCAACAGATGGCCGATGTACCCACGGGCGCCATCCAGATGATCGCGCTGGCCGAGGGCAACATCAAGGCCACGATGGGCCTGTTCGATGCCAGTCTGGGCAACCGTGGCAACGCGACGAGCGGCAGGCAGGAACTGGCGCAGCAGCGCGAGGGCGACACGGCCACATTCCACTTTGGCGACAACCTGACGCGCACCATCCGGCACGTCGGGCGCTGCCTTGTGGACATCATCCCGCGCATCTTTGACACCCAGCGCGTTGCGCGAATCCTGGGCGAAGACGACAAGATGGAAATGGCCGAAGTCAACAAGCCAATGGATCAGCCCGAACAGACGGAAAGCGGCGCAATCCGCACCGTGCTCAATGATCTGTCTGTCGGCAAATATGACGCGACGATCAGCAGCGGCCCAAGCTACGCGACGAAGCGACAGGAGCAAGCCGAGGCCATGCTGCAAGTCGGCCAGGCCGCGCCGCAACTGTGGGCCACGGCTGGCGATCTGCTGATCCGCAACATGGATTGGAACGGCGCTGAAGAGATTGCCGACCGATACAAGCGATCCATCCCGCCTGAGATAGTGGGCGAGGAAGACGGCGAGCAGCAGCAACTGCCGCCGCAAGTGCAACAGGTGTTGCAGCAGGCTCAAGGCGAGATTCAGCAGCTTCAGCAGGCGCTGCAAGAGGCTCAGAGCGGCATGGCCGTGAAGCAGCTTGAGACGGACAGCCGCGAACGCATCGCAGCCGCCGCCGAAGAGACCAAGCGCTATGTGGCCGAACTGAACGCCGATGTGAAGCATGACGTGGCAGAACTGGCCGGCATGGTGCAGTTGATGCTGCAGAAGATGCAACCGCCGCCGCAACTGGCCGCAGAGGTTGCGGCCGACATGAACGAATCAGGGGACTCTACGGAGTCCCTTTCTGTTTCTACCCCGTGAGTTTGCGCACGTTGACGCATCCAGCCTGATTGGCAATGACCGAAGAAAACGAAGTCCCGACCGCGCCCGAGACTCAAAACCCAGCGCCGGAAGCCACGCAAGACCCTGCCAACGTGGCGCAGGAATCGACCGCTCCCGATGAGGCTGCAAAGCCCGAAGAGACGGCGCCGGAAAAGACGGCAGAGCAGAAGGAACTGGAAAGGCTGCGGCGTCAACTCACGAAGGCGCAGCGTGCGAACGGCAGGCTCTCGCAAGAGACCCAGCAGTTCCGCGAGCAGCAGAGGCAGCCCGCCGAAGAGATGCCAGCCGGGGATGTGAACCCGCTTGAGATTGCCAGGGAACTGGTGAAGATCGAGCGCGTCACGGACAAGGCGAACGGCATTGCCAAAGCGGGCGAGCAGGCATACGGGAAAGCAGAGTTTCGTGAAGCCGTGCAAGCGGTCAACGACGAAGCCGGCCCGATGTTCGATCGGCACGGAAGACCTACCGCGCTCGGGGATGCAATCCTCGATAGCGATGACTCCAAAGCGCTGATCTGGCACCTTCACCAGAACCCTGAACTTGCCGCCGAACTGGCCGATCTGACACCCGCGCAACTTGGACGCCGACTCGGGCGCATCGAAGCGCAGATGGGCACCAAGCCGCAACCCAAGCCAGTCAGCAAAGCGCCTCCCCCGGCGCGTCCTATCGGTGCGACCCGCAGCAGCGGGAACCTCGCCGATATGGACATGGACGCCTACGTGCAGGCACGCAAAGCACAAGGCGCCCGCTGGGCCAGATAGCTCGCTGACAACACCACCACAGGCCGCCTTCGGGCGGCTTTTTCGTTTCTGAGGTCATCATGTCCAATACCCTTGCTACCTGTTCCATCCTCGCCAAAGAGGGTGTCGCCATCCTGGAAAACATGCTCGGCTTCGCTGCCGGCGTGAACCGCGATTGGCAAGAAGAGTTCTCTGGCAATCAGTCGCGCGGCTACTCGCCCGGCACCACCATCAACATCAAGCGCCCGCCGCGTTACACCTACCGCGCTGGCCGAGTGTCGGTGCCGCAAAGCACGGTCGAAACCACGCTGCCGCTGACTCTGGCGCAGGGCGGTACCGACCTGTCCTTCCTGAGCGTCGAGCGCACCCTGTCGCTGCAGGCGATGGAGCAAAAGCTGCAAGCCGCGATGGCGACTGTGGCGAACGAGATTGACCGTCAAGGTCTGCAAGCCGCTTACCTGGGCACGAACAACGTCGTGAACCCGGCCGGCGCTTTGCCCGCTACCGCGCTGGCCGCTGTGCAAATCTTCACCGACGCGAACCGGCGCCTGGACGAGATGGCCGCGCCGCGTGACAAGCAACGGCAACTGATCTGCGGCCCCGGCCTGAATGCGGGTCTGGTGTCGGGCCTGTCGGGCATGTTCAACAGCCAAGACAAGCTGGGCAAGCAATACGGCTCGGGCCTGGTGGTTGACTCGTTCGGCATGACGTTCGGCATGGATCAGAACGTGCCCACGCACACGAACGGTACGCAAGTCGTGACCGGCACGCTGGTGGGCGCTGGCCTGTCGGGCGCGTCGATTGCCTGCGCTGCGCTGGGCGGCACCATCCCGGCCGGCACGGTGATTCAGTTCCCGGGCGTGTTCGCGGTCAATCCGCAGTCGCGTCAATCGACTGGCGTGCTGGCTCAGTTCGTGGTCACGGCGGCGCTGTCAGGTGGCGCTACCGCGCTGCCGATCAGCCCGGCATTGACCCCGACCGGCGCATTCCAGAACGTGACCAACGCCACCACGGCGGCCAACTTCACCATCGTCGGCGCGGCCAGCACTGCCTATCAGCAGAACCTCGCGTATCACAAAGACGCCTACACGCTCGCGTGTGTGCCGCTGTGGTCGCCGCCTGCCGGCAAGGGCGTTATCGACTCGTCGAGCGCGTCCTACAAGGGCATGAACATGCGCGTGATCCAGTTCTACGATGGCGTAAATGACAATAGCATTTTCCGCTTCGACGTATTGTTCGGCTGGGCAGTCACGTACCCGGAACTGGCGACGCGCATCTACAGCGTCTAAGCCGGGCTGACCATGACGACAGCACTCGAGTTCATCCGCAGGGCATTGCGGCTGGCAAACGTCGTGGGCGACGGGCAAACACCCGAAGCCAGCGACGCAGCCGACGGCCTGACGTGGCTGAATGACATGCTCGACTCATGGTCAGCAGAATCGCTGATGGTCTATGCCCAAGTGCCCGATACCGTCACTCTGACGGGCGGGCAGGCGGTCTACACCATCGGCGACGGCGGGCAACTCAACATTCCCCGCCCGGTGCGCCTGCGGTCTGCAACACAGACTGAGCAGGGCGTCACCTTCCCGGTTGACACGATCAATCAGGACGAATACGACATGATCACATTGCGCGCGTTGACGCAAACGCTCACGCGCTATGTGCTCTACGCGAACACCGCGCCGCTGGGCACGCTGACGTTCTGGCCGGCACCATCTGCCGCGCTCAGTGTCACGCTGTGGAGCGACCGTGTTCTTTCAAGCGTGCCATCGCTGGCGACTGATCTGGTGTTTCCGCCCGGGTACAGCGAAGCGGTACGAACGAACCTTGCCGTGCGCCTTTGCATGGAATACGGCATCACGCCTAGCGATGCGCTGGTGCGTATGGCGAGCATGGGCAAAGCGCTTATCAAGAAGGCGAATCGCACGCCTACGGTGAGCGAATACGACACCGCGCTGATCGGCGCACCTGGCGGCATCGCCGGCTTTCTTTCGGGGTACTAAATGACCGTCATCATCAATTCGCCCTATGCTGGCTCGCCTGTCGGGTCTGTGCTCGAGCTGGACAACGCGACCGAGGCGGCATTGGTTGCGCAGGGGCGGGCTGTCTACAGCGGCGCGAGCCCCGGGCCGGTGTTTGCTCCGTTCACGCCTGCTGAAGTGCAGAACATGCGTGATACGCAGCCGTCGCTTCAATCACTGGTGTCAACACCTGGGATTGGCGCCAAATCCCTGCTCGACCCGACGCGCCCCAAGGGCGGCCTGGGCACGCTGATCGCCGATTGGTCTGTCGGTCTGACCGGGTTGACTTCCAGCGCCGACGTACACCCCGAACCTAGCGTGCCGGCCGGTGTTGTTGCGCAACTCACAAACGCCAGCTTGAACGTCTATTGCACAGCCAACGCGGGCGCGCAGAGCAGCACCATGAACACGGCGGGATTCTGGGCGCGTGCAGCGGCGCGGCCGGGAGCTCAGACGAGCTACGTCCTGACCTTTGAGCTTGGCGTCGATGCCACTTTTGCTGTTACCGCGTTCTGCGGCTTTGCCGTGAGGGCTGACGGCAAATGGCGCTTCCATGTGCTGCCTCCGCAGGTCGCATGGGGCACCACGGGCGGCTTCATCATCGGAACCACGAACTTCGGTTTTGTTCGCGTTCGTGAGTCCGCATCGCAAGTCACGAACACGGCCCGCACCGCGCTGCAGGCCACCGAGACCATCCAGTTCGGAAGTGTCTACCGCGACCCTGCCGCAAAGCCGTTCGCCTATGTCCGGCTCGACGATGGCGTCACCGATCAATACGTGGCGCGGCAGACCCTTGCCACCCCCTTTGTCGGCACTTCTGGCGTGACGATCCCGGCCAGCACGCCGCAATCGGCGCTGTCGCTGGTGCAGGCGTTTGGCCTCAAGGCCACCTGCTACGTGCTCACTCGGCATGTCGGCCAGCCGGGCGGCTTTCTCACAGTCTCGCAACTGCGCGACTTGCAAGACACCTACGGCTGGGCCGTCGGATTCCAGACGCATGCAAACCCGGTGAGCGCCGACAATCGCGGCCTGCGCCTGATGGGGCCAGAAGGATTCAACATCATGCCCATCGGGCAGATCAGCGCCGTCAACACTGGCACGGGCGTTATCACATCGGCCACGCACAACATCACCACGATTACAGGCGTGGCAGGCGAGCAGGGCTACCCGGTCACGCTGATCGGGGCCAATTTCCCGACGCCGACCAGCGGCGCGGCCTTGAGCGTGGGCGATACGCTGTGGCTGCGCAACGTCACGACGACCACATTCACCGCGCACCGCACCGAAACTGATTCGGTCAACAACACCAACGTCATCACCTACAGTGCGGCCGGCACCGCTGCAAATTGGGGCTACAGGTATCGTGGCAGCGCGAACGATTCGACGGCCATCGCTGCGGATTTTGCGATGGGGCAGGCTCTGATGCAGTCGTGGGGATTCAATGCGTGGCGCCACTATGCGCCGAACCAGGGCGCGTTCGATGTCAACACCGAAGCGCCGATTGTCGCCTTGCGCGCCGCGGGGAGCCTGCTGACTTGCAGCGGCACCTACGGAAACTTGGGGATTACGCAAAACAGCTACTTTCCTCGCATCGCCATCGGGCATATCTCGGCAGGAATCGGCGCAGTGGCGACGACGCCGCAGGGCACAAGCACGCCGGAATGGTTCAATCTGCCAACAGCAATTGACACTCACGCCGGCGGCGTGGATGCACAGACAACCATCCGCACTTACGTCGATGACCTCATCAAGCGCGGTGGCATTGGTGGAAACTACCACCACCACTTCAGCAACGAGGCGTCGATGCGCAACTTCTGCGCGTACCTGGATCAGGTCAAGCTGCGGGTGGATCAAGGCGTGCTGTCAACCGTCACGATTGTCGATCTGCACAAC
>JAULBV010233926.1:0-12922 GCA_032358295.1 Pterothamnion heteromorphum | reverse complement strand
AAGCTTAGAAAAAAACATTCCTATTTAAGAAGATGTTTCTTTTGGCTTTTTCATGAGATCTCTAAAAAGTGGTTCCATTATTTGTATGAATTTACTGTATTGTTAATAATAAATCTAGATACTATTCTAAAATCGGAAGCATTATCTAGTATGTGTCTGATTCTTAAATTTTTACCTCTTAGTGTGGCTTTTTTATGATTTCTTTGTGTATAATCTAAAACTTCATTTTTTAAAGAGTAGTTAGTTAAACGTAAATCTGTAGAAGGTACAAGAAAAGCTTTATCTTCTTTGTTGTTAATATTCCAAAAAGTATTGTAAAGGTACAAATTATCTGATTTAGAAACAAGAATATCTTTAGAATCTACATTATATTTTGGATATTGGAATTGTACAGACAAATTATTCTTTGGTCTAGGAATAAGATTTAAAATACCAGATGTTTGTTCTTCATTGTAAATCAATGCTTTGTTAAAGTATCTTATTTCTTGTGGCTCATAATAAGTGGTTGCTGATTCATAGATTCTTACATTAGAATAATCTTTTACATTTTGTAAGATTTCATCTTGAAATTTAAAAGCAAAAGGGTATTCTATTATATAAGGGTATTGCGTACCATAAAAATTATTAAATAATGTAAATGATTTATTATGTGACCAAAGACTTTCATTAGCCATGGCTGATTGAAAGTAAGTTATATTAGGAACATAATAGTTTGGGGTATAAGAATGAAATGAGGTCCAGGAATTTGTTATAAAAGAATAAGAAATTGTCCAAGATCTGTTTATAAAATGAGCGCTATCTTTTAAATCAACTTCTGTTTCATTTACATAATACTTATCATTTTTATACACTACATCTGTTATAGGTTCAAAATCTAATTTGGTAATAATTAACCTTTTATGCTGAGTATCATAAACTCCATGTAACCCTATATCTTTATAATGATTATCCACATTTACTTCTGGGAAATAATTTGTAATTACAAAAGGTAAGTGTTTTTGAAAGAAAGATTCCATTCCTTTTGTAGCAATGTTATCAATCTTATTACCTTGCATTAATATTATTTGACCACGTTTAGCATCTACAGTAATATCACCATATTCTGTTTTTAACATGAACTTATGTTGAGAACCGGCGTATCCTAAATCTGTTTCTGATAAATCTATTGGAGGTGCAGCAGAAAATAATCTACCATTACCAAGATAAGCATCTTGAGCTCCAGTAACTTGAATAGTAGTCATTGTATTGTAGATTTGAGATTTGTTCTCAAACCTGGCCAACACTTTTATATTTTCTAGTTTATCTAAAGATGTAAGTTTACCAAAAGATTTAGGAAAATCAAAATAAGCAGAAGGTCTATAAATAAGCCAATTGTTTTTTGTTTCTTCTAAATTCGATTTATCAGAATAAATAGTTCTATTTGGAAATTTAGTATTACATTCTTTTAAAGGGTCAAAGTCTTCTCTTAAATGCGAGAAGTAATTTTCTTTATTTTGTTTAGAAAATGACTGATTATAAGTATAAGTATTATCATAAATGATTGGTACATTAGCTTCCTGGTTCCATTCGTCCGGAATAAAACCGCCTACGTTAGGATAAAAGTTTCCTTCTAATTCATTATATGCTTGTCTTACATCCACATTAACTTCTGATTCTACAAAAAAGAAAGGTATTCCGTAAACATAATTATAAATATTTCCTTTTTGCGTTAGTTTATCAACAGAATAATTGTCAAGATTAATGTTTTTATTTCCTATACCTTCAACAATACCTTTCATCATTTTCATGTAAATACTACCTATCTTAAAGGCATTTTTAGCAGAACCAAATAAACCAAGTATAGAACCGGCAAGATTTATAACAGAACCTACAATTGTAGTTACTGGTGTTGATATTTTAGACACTAGTTTACCAACAGTTTTTAAACCGTAAGAAATAATATCTGTTGTTTTTACACCACCCACAGCCGAGTAAACTTTTGCTAAGTCTTCGGAGCTAACTCCAATATCTTCAGTTACAGGCTCTGTAGAAATCCAAAACATAGGGTAGCCTAGTTGCCCAGAAACTTGTAAATTTATATCAGCGTCGTTTGGCAGATCAACTAAAGATCTATTAAAAACAGATAATTTTGTTTTATAAGCAAACCGATTTATAAAAGTATCCCCTCCGAAAATAGTAGTTGGACTATCCTTTAAATTTTGATAATATCCAGTATCTATTGTTTCGTAAGAATACATTCTTCCCCACTGAGAAGGAGCAAATCTTTTTATAGAGCCATAATAACCGTTAATATCTTTTTGTATGTTGTCTGAAATTAAATTATCATTGTTAAAACCTATAACAGAGTTGTAAGCTGCGGAAGCAGAAAACAAAGCATTAAAAGCCAAATATTTAAAATAAGCTAAACATGTTGTTAATGTTGTTGACAAATAAACACCAGAGGTGTCTGTTTTAAAAGAAGATATTGTTACAGAAGTTGTATCTGAAGCTTCTGGATAACTAATTGTCATAGACGTATAATTATCACAAACAAACTCGTATTCAGCCCAAGATGCAATCTCCTCAAAAGAACTTGCATTTCTAATCAGTTCTAAAATGTAAGAATGCGGAGAATTAGTAGTACCAGGTATAAGTGTAAAAATATCTAAATTGCTTAAATAACAAACTTGAACAGAATACAACATTAAAAGTTGATTAGCTTTTTCTATTGTATTTATGTCAATAAAGGTAGATGAAAATCTTAGTAGGTTGTCGCTGTATGTCGCTGAAGCAGTTGGAAAAATATTATAAATACTAGGTAGAACACCTATTGATTTTAATAAATCATAATAACTTTCTAGTGATAGTAAACCAGAAGCTTGAGATTTAATAAATCGAGAATTATCTTCTTTAATTTTTGAACTGTATTCTGTTGGATGTTTTAATTTTGTAGTTGTATTAAGGTAAACAGATGATTCCCTTCTAACATTGTTTAAAAGTTTACCATCTTCAATAGAATTTATACCGTCGTTTAAATATTTTCCAAAATTAATAGTTCTTTGTTTCCAACCGTTATTTTCAACAGGAACGTATTTATTATAAAGACCAACTGAAGAGTACATTGTTCCATAATTGTAATAAGGAAGCAACCTTTCCATTAGTTCTTTAGAAGACAAAAAAGCTTGTGCTCCGTCGATTGCTCTTACTTCTGGAAAATCTCCAGAGAGATCTAAAGCAAACATTATTCCTAAAGCGCCAGCAGCAGCAAACAACTCTTTTGTTGCAAATTTGTATTTTGCTGCTTGTTTTAACTCTACAAATTTACCATAAGATTCTCCATACTCTATTGTTTCAAGTTTAAGTAAACCTTCGTCTATACCAAAAGGTTGATAAAAGTGAGTATCTGGAGAATGAAATACAAACCTAGATTTTGAATCTTCTTTAAACCCATCTAGTTGAATAGCTGTTTGAAGTCCAGAGTGATGCTCTGGTTTTTCTGTTGCAAAGTACGGGTCCGGAGATAAGTCGTTATAAGGGTAATTAGGATAATACGTTTCATTTTCTTCTTTATATTTATATTTACCAACGTTATGTAATAAACCTTTAGCTACTACTGATTTATTTGTTGCTCTGTTACCTCTTGCAATTTTAAATCCTTTAATCCTGGCTTTTTGATCTGGTGTTAAAGATGAGTTTGCAATTGCTTCATGTAAAGAAGATATGTCTATTTTTATACCAATAGGATAAATGCTATGCTCATAAGTTTTATTATCTAGATCATTATTATCATGTATGTGTGTAATAAGAGAATCAGGAAACTTATGATGTCTTATAGGTTTATTTGCCAAATCTCCCCAAATATTAGGGTTATTTGGATAAAGCTCTTGCGATTCCCAATAAGCCATTTCTCCGTATTCATATGGGCCTACATAACAATCATCGTCTGTACCAGGATATTTACCTAGTTTCTTACCGGTATTGTATACTTTCCAACGTGGATTAGTTTCCGGGTTTTCACAAGGATCAGTGTCAGAAAAATCACCGTCTTTGTTAGATAAAGCTATTACTTCTAAATCTTGTGTATTGGCAACTCTTCCTGGTATAGAACAACTATGTGTTTGTTCTCCATTATCTAATATAAAACAACCTTCTATAGCGTAAACTTCATCACGCATATAACCTCTTATATTAGCAGTGTTTGCGCCGTTGTTATACGCTTCAAACTTAGTGTAAGGTATTTTCCAGGTTTCCCAGTTAAGTTTTACACTATTCCAAATCTCTTGATAATTTACAACATCTGATTTTTCTAATTGGTCCCAACCTAAAACGTTATCTACTTCATAAATATCATTAGCTACATCGTAATAAGGAAACTTTTCAAAAATGTCGTTAATAGTTAATCTAATTTGTGTTACAGTATCACCGGTGTAAGTATATCTAAAATCATTTTCTTTTGTAACAGGAAAGGTACCTACTAATTCTACAGAAGTAATATTATTTACAGTTTTAATAACTGCAAGGTTAAAGAAATCGTAAAGGCCGGATACATCTAAATTATCTATTTCTAATGTTATAGATTTAGAAGTTTTAAGATTAAAATCCGGAGTTGTTTTTGGTTCAAATATTGTTACAGGATTAGTAGGGTTATAATAAGAAGTATAACCGTCTCCTAAAGAGTTAGAATATTGAATAGCAAACTGATACGTACCCATTTGTAAAGAGCCACCAAGCTCTACAGCTTTAGAAGTTATTACCGGTACAGAATAATTTGCTTGTACTAAAAGTTTGTTTGCATCTAACTGACCTACAAGTTTTATAGGTTGATAATCATTAGCCGGGTTTCTTTCTTCTTTCCACGGCAAATCTGTTAGGTCCATCCATCTACGAGGATTTAAACCATCAGGCCAGAATATTTGAGTAGAACAGTTATTTTGTTTTACTACGCTTTTATGTACAGGGTAGTTTATATTAAAATTAAATTTTTGATCATTTCCTTTATCTGAAATAAGAGTGTTATAAACACACTCATCATTATCAGAGTAACCTATTTCAGAATCACCAGTTGTAGGATTAGTTAAAAAATAAAGTACTCTTTTTATAGAAGTTATGTTTTTGACATGAATAACCTGGTACCCTTCCGGAAAAGAAAGGCATTCTATATTACCTTGTTCATTCTGATAAGAAATAGCAGAATTTTGGTAGTTAGATACTTGAGCATTTAGGGAATAAGTGAGCACTCCGACGGGCAGTTCTGAGGAAAGCAGATCTGTATTGAGCCCTAGTGTGGCCTTATTAATATTATTGTTAATGTTGTTCTCCATAAGAAATAAGATGACCTTTAAATGTTGATTGTTTTTTAATATATCTACTTATTTGATCTGAATTATAATTATACTCTAATCCATATTCTTTTGCAGAATTGTATTGTTTTATAAAATTACCATTCAAATCATACATGTTTATATATTTTACTTTAGGAGTGGGTCTTTCTTTTTTAAAAGAAGCTGTTTTAAAATCTGAAAAATAAGAAAATAAAAAATTATGTGTATGTACTTGAATTTTATTAAGATTTTTAACTATTAATCTTTTATAAATACCTGTTTTTAAAGAGGCTTCTTCTGCGCAAGAAAATACGTCTATCAACTCTCCTTGTGAATTGTATTGATAAACTTCTTTTTTTCTATTATTCGCTATCTCTCTTATTTTTTTCTGAAAACTTTCCGAATTTTTTAATGCAATACTAATATTTTCTTTGTGCTCTTCTGTAAATTTAAAATTTCCGTTTTTTCTTCTTGTTTCTATTCCTTTTTTAATAGACTCTCTAGAATTAGTATGTGAAGGTCTATTTGCTATGTTTGACATATTATAACCTTTTTTATAAACGTCATACTTATTTAAATACTGTTGTTCTATTAGTAGTATGTTTTCTTTACTACAAATTTCTAATACTTCAAATACAAAACTTTTGGCTCCATATTTGTTATAAGCATTTTGAAGTTTTTTAGAATGGTGTTTGTTTTTCCTAAGTAATAAAAAATGACTGCTTTTTCTTTTCTTTAAATTACAAGATGAACCTATATATAGTTTTTCATTCTTAGTATTTCTCAATTGATATATACCTGTATTTTTTGCCATTATCTAATATCGTAATTGTTATACCTTCTTTTTGTTTTTCTTATTTCTCTGATTTGTTGCTCGACTGTTGTCTTTTTTAACTCAATGTCGGCTACAACATAAGCTTCTTCGGAAAGTTGTTTATAATACATCATTTTATTTTCTATGGTTCGTAAACTCTCATCTGTTGTTTGATGAGATAACGTTTCAAATATTTGATACATTAAATAGTTACGAATGTATTCTTGTATTCTTACGTTTTCTGGAATAAGAATATTGTTATCTATATCATAAACATCTGTATAATAAGTAAGATGAACTATTCCAGATTCAAAATTTGTAACAAGTTTGCAGTCTCTAATATCAAAAATATCTTTAGACCTGGAAGACATGTTGCCACAATCTTGAGCACAATGACTCTGAGTTAAAATATTACCTGGTCTTAAAAGATGACTGAAATTATAGCTTAAAACAGCGTGATTTGTTCTTTTATGTGTAACTACATAATTATCTTTACAAGGATCACAAGTACTGTTAGAACAAGGTATAATTGGTATTGGACTATTGTCTGCTGTAAAACAAGGTTCACAACCATCTGTGATAGTAGAAACCCTGCAATCTTTTTGGTAATAAAAAGCATGTGGCATTTGAATGTACTGTTGTACATTAGTACATAACCAAGCTTCTCTTACAAATTTAAAATCATCAGGAAGAGGAGCTTCATAACTATCTACATGTAGAGTAGTATTTTCTATTCTATATAAAGAACGTCTAAATTTATCAATACACCTTTTAGTCCAAATAGGAAACATAAGGTCATCAATAGCCCCGGAGTCAAAATATGTTTTGAGTTTTTCTTTGATTTCTGCGTACATTGCATCCGCAGGTTCAAACTCTAATTTATAAAATTCGCTCATTATTTTTCTTTTACCCACTGTTTAAAATTATCTTTTCGAGTATCCTTTGGGTTTTTTAAATACTTTACAAGTTGTCTTGAATGAACCCTAGCCATTTCAAATTTCCAGATTTGGGAAGCTTTTATATAAGTTTCTTTTGGAGACCAGCACCAATAATATTTCATTCCATCTGTAACAGTATTTAAATGATATATTATTTTGTTTTCTTTTTTTGTTTGAAACCAATCTATTTTAAGATTTGGTCTTATTTTACCATCGTATTCGTAATACTTTATTTTAGGCTTATATTTAGAAACACATAAAGGGCCCAACCCAAAAGACATTTTAACTCTGTCTCCAGTATCCATTAAATAATTAGCAAAGGAAGCATTCCATTTTGTAATTATTTCATGGTAAAGTTTGTAAGTTAATTCTACTTCTGGATTCTGTTTTAAAAACTTTAAATATTGCTCTTTAGAAGCACTTCTATATTGTCTTTTTGGTCTCATTTTTGTATTTCCATTTATATCCGAACGCTATTTTGTTGTATTTTGCAGCCTTAGAAATGTTGGTCCCTTTTGATTTATCATCTATTTTTAAAAACACTATTGCTTCAGTTATAGACGAAAAGGACATTATTTCGTTATAATCTTTATCATACATTATGACTCCACTTCTATTTTGGCGGGCTGTATCTGATTTTTTATCTATTTTTTGACCCTTATCTTCTAAATACCACTGAAAACCTTGAGATACATTTTTATTAGCTTTTATACATCTTGCTATCCCTTCTCTGTACAAATCTAGTTTTTCAGTAATCTCGTGATACGAGCCCCATTTTTTTAAAAAATTTCCCTCTAAAGAATATTGAAATACAGTTTTTCCTAAAAAATGAGGATTTTTTAAATGCCAGATTTTTGCATTTTTAGACACTTTTTCTTTAAACTCTTCAGTTACAATCCATTTTTCATTGCCATCTCCGCCGTTGGTTAGATTACATAATAAACCTAGATCTAAATCTTTTCTACCATATAATTTAATAAACTCTTTTTCTTTACTTTTAATAACTTCTAAATCGTTACTTTCTAACATTATTTCAACGGAATAATCTGTCTTATTAACAATATTTTTCCAAATATTGTTTCTATGGCTTTTTGAAAAAGCACGAGCATATTCTGTTTTAAAAGATCTTGGGTTTTTATTTTTTGTTCCTATACCAATATAGAAAGGTAGTTGGTTATCTTTTCTAATATGCCTGTATAAATAATACTTAAAATTCATATTTATTTAGTTTCGTCTAATTGGTTTGATGTTGGATCTCCAATACTTCTTTTATAAGTTTGAAGTATAATATTGTAAGTTTCTTTTTCTACATCTGCCAAAAGAAAAGAAGGACATTTAAACTCTGAATCTAATGGATTGTTTGGACAAATAACTTTTCTTTTATTATCACATTGATATTGGGATGTATCAAATTCTTCTTCAAAATAAGCTGCTATTGAGATAGATTCTACAGCCGCATCAGATACATACAAATAATTGTTTAAAACCCAAAAGTATTTTCCTTCTTTTTTAAGATTAAGTTTTAAAGTGTTTGCATATCTATTAGCATTAGTTTCGTTATATTTTATCTTTTTTTCTAATCCCCATACTCCTTGTATAAGTAAACCATAAATACTTTCAGAAATCTTTGGTATTTTATACTTACTTCTTGAAATAGTTTTTTCAGAGACATAGTCTACACATTCTGACAACGGTACTTCTATCATTGGAACACAGTCAAGGGGTGTAAACAAGTTAGGAGAAGCAAATAATTTTCGCCTCTCCACTTGTTGTTTAATCCACTTAATTGCAGTATTTTTTAAAATGTGGCCTATTGCTCTATCTGATATTGAATCATCAAAAGAAGTAAGCTTAAATAAAGTTCTTACTTGAGAAATAGAATCTCTAAGAGTTTGTGTCATTATTAAATTTTTTCATGGTATATATCTGTAATACCGTCTTTTTCTGATATAAGAAATGCCATCATTTCACCTTTACAAGAAAAACCTTGTTTATCATCCCACGTAGATTTAGAAGAAGATAATGCTGGCAATTGATAAAATTTTATTCCGTTTAAATCTTTTGCTATTTCGTGGTGTTTATCACCAACCATAGATACATAATGATCGCAATTACTCCATTCATGTTTAAAATCCATTGGGAATAATTGAGCCAACTTTTCTGCTTTTAAAACATCTCCGTGATTAAATTGTAAAGCTGTGTTTTTATAACGTTTATATTTGGTTGCTTTTTGTTCAATATCAAAAGTTAAATTCTTTTGATTTCTAAAATAAGCTGATAAAAATTGTATAAGGTGCCAACCTACAAAATGGTCATGATTACCTGGTATATAAACAACTTCTACATTTTGAGCTTTTTCTAAAAGAAAACTAATAACAGTTATTTCGTTTTTAGAAATTCTTTCAAAACTATCTTCGTATGTAAATAGATTTGACTGAGGAGTACCCTTTGTAGTCGCACCGGTGTATTCTGAATTAAACTGGTCAGAGCCTACAACATAAATTATTTTTTCAACAGTTGAGCCAAAAGAAGCTTTATTTACAACTCTGTTCATTTTAGAATAAACTGTTGCAAAACGTTTGTTCATGTCGTTGTTTCCGTTGTTATCATATTTATTCCAGTGTGCGTCTTGCATATTAAAAATAAGACAAGCAGCAGGCTGTTTAAAATTTTTGTCTACTTTTGTATAAAAAGGGACATGAGGAGTTTTAAAATTTTTAAGTGTTTCTGTAAAAGATGTTAATGCTTTTTCTTCTTTTGGCATTGCTTTAAAGAAAGCTGATACATAGTAGCCAGAACCTTTTTGTTTAGACCAAAAAGAAGATAATTTCCATAATTTAAGATCTATTTTATGATCTTTAATAATTTGTTCAGGTGTTGGAGCCGAAGCGTAAAAACCTGTAAATTCAAATGAACCTTTTTCAATATTGTGTTTAATTGTTGCCTCCTTTGAAAGTGGAGTTGCTTTTAATTCTTCCAGTAAATTTTCTACTTCTGTTACAGAAATATTAAGTCTGTTTGCATAAAACTCTTTAGACTTTTTAAAATAAAGCAATTCTTGTAACTGCTCTAATTTACTTGTGTTTTTAGACATAAGTTCTTTTTATTTTTACAAAAGTACGCATTATTTAATTACCAACCAAATATTTGTCATATTTTTTATGATATAGATTAATACTGTTTATTATATAAACAAAGAAAGGAAGAGATTTCTCCCTTCCTTTTAACATAAAACGTTATTTATTAAGATGTTGTTTCTGTAGGTAAAGTGTAAGTAACACTATTAGTACTGTTACCATTTACAGTATAAGTATAAACATAAGACGCATTGTAGCCGGTTGCTGGAGACAATCCTGTAAAAGTTGTAGATAATGCTGGACCTGTAGCAATTTGAATACCTACTGTCACTCCTAAAGTTGTTTTCAAAGTAACTGTGACATAATCAATAAAATCGTTGTTATCAAAATTGTATTGTAATGATGATGTTGTTGGAGTTACTGTCACTGGTATTGCTGCTGTTGAAAAAGCTTCTAAAATATTACTATCTGATTCAGAAGTATCTGGGCAGATACAAGAAACTTTAAATTCATAAATAGTTAAAGTATCTAAGGTAGTAACTAAGATAGAAGATGCAGAAATTGCTGGTTGTGGGTTAGTTGGGGCTACATTCGCAGTTAACCAAGTACCAGTTCCTTTTTCTCTGTAATAAACATTTACACCTGTTATACCTACTGGCACACCGTATCCAATTACAAAATTAGGGGCCGTCCAAATAACACTGAAGTTAGAAGGAGCGAGACAAGTTGGAAGAATTTCACAATCAATATTACAAAAGATAGAACGTAATGTAGAGTTTTCTACAATAGTTAAAAGAACTTTTTCTGTTAGTGCATACCAATCTATTGTCGGAGTAATTTTAGCTTTGTACGATGATGGGTCCGTAGTTGAATCTTCTGTTAAAGCAAAAGACAATTCAGGTAAAGAATCTACAAGAATTTTTTGTAAAAGGTAGCCTGTTGCTGGATCTATAGAAGAAGTTTTTACATGAGCATCTTCAGCAGTAATTGTAACTGCACCTACAAGAGTTGTGTCATCAATTGTAATATTATCTCCAGCATTTAATTTATCTATAAGATAACCAGGAGTCGTGTCAGATGAATTAACTTTTACCATTTCATCAGGAAAAGCGTCAGGATCAATTTCTAATCTTTTACCTGTACAAGCTTCTGGAGAACCTAAATCTACTAATGTAAGACCTGGACCAACTTCTTCAATAGATCTTAAAGTATTTTCAGTAACTCTAATTCTAATGTTTTCAATTACTTCTGTAAGAGTACTACCTAATCCTGTACATAAAAACGGACTTAACTCATCAATATCTAATGTAGGTAGAGAGCAGAGTTTTGCAATTATCTTACTAATTGTAGAAGTAAGAGAATCTGTTGCTCCTGGAGTTGGTAAACAAGTTCCAACATTATTAAATGTAGGTGGTGTATAACCAGTAGGAATATCTGCTTTAACTTGACAGATTTGATCTATAAGTAAATCAAAAGCTCCTGGTAAAGTTGTAGGTGGTGTTAACACTGTAAAACACTGGTCCCAATCTACAGAAGAAATGTCTAATCTAGAATTAAGATCGCAGAATTTAGTATTAAATTTTACAAGAATTTGAGAAAGAGTATCTGTATTTACTACACCTGTGTATGTGCAACCAGAAATAGCAGGGACAAAAGAACCAACACCAGTAATATTGATATTGTTAATAAGTGTGAGAAGCTCATCGTAATTATTTGTAACTGTTTCTGAAAGATCACATACATACGCAGAAATAATTTCTGCAAATGTTTGAGCAGTAGTTATTCCTTCTAAACAAGCATAATCAAAAGTAGCCCATGGAATTCCCCCAGAAACTTCGCAAACTAATGAGTCTATACTTTTTAGAATATCTTCTAAACTTTTAGACTCATTAGAAATGCAACTAAAATTAGTACTTGTATATTTAACACACAATGCATCTGTAATAGACGCACAGGTAGATTGAGTACAATTCACTGTTTCTACAGGGTTTCCAAAATTATAAGGAAGATTGTTATTTGATTGTTCTGTGCAAGTATCGCAAGGCATTTTATTATATTTTTAATTAGTTAAATCTCATTATCCAAACACCATGATAAGTTGGTTGTCTGTTTTCATGTGGTTGGTTTTCCCCACTACCACTTCCTGTAGACCCTACTGTTTTAGTTCTTACTGCTCCTTTTGACTCCCAAAAAGAGTTTGGTCTGTACCCATAAGCAAGTCCATATTCATAAGTTCCTTTAATAGAACCAACACTTACTGCTGGAGATGTAGAAAAAGAAAAATTAGTATTTCCAGGAGGAACAGCAGGAAGACCTTTATAATTTACATAAGTAGTTGCTCCAGTACTATTTGTTGCCCCATCACCAAACGGATCTGAAGAACTTGCATTTGCAGCATATACAACTGGTAAAGTGAGGCTACCAGAAGAAGTTCCTGTGGAAGGTAATTCTGCTGTTGTAAGAACGTGTTTTTGTTCTCCTACTTTATCTAAATAGTTTGTAGGGTTTGAAGAAACTCTTGAATCAAGTCCAAGACCAGTCACACCAGTAGTTGCAGAGGCAAAAGTATAGCCCCTCATATCAGGAGTGTTATTTTGTCCGTTACAAATATACCACCCACACATTCCTTTTTCTGGAAGACCTATTCCGTTATTATCGAAATTAGATAACGGACCTACATAAGGTATTGGACAATAAGGAGGAACCATACCATTAAACTGTAATGTTGCTGTTGCACCAGATCCAGTCTTAGAAAGACAAAAGCCCCCACAAGAAAAAATATGGTTTAAAAGG
>JAULBV010233925.1:0-47313 GCA_032358295.1 Pterothamnion heteromorphum | reverse complement strand
GAGATCGAACCTGCCATCAGGTTCAATGTGGCCTTAAGGAAACGGCCAACCGGTTTCATCGATTACGTTTGTGTTTCCGTTTTGCCACTGATCGAAATTTCCGCTTCCGCTTTTTTTTGGACCACCGGTCTGAAAACCAAAATTGAATTGACCGCCTTGCCAACCGTTGTGTTCAACCTTGGGCATCCACTCGGTTTCAATGATTGGTGTGTCAGAAACAAGTTGTTGTGCTTCGGCTTCCGACAATTCGAGATCGAAGAAAGAGGCATCGCCCCAGGACATATTTGGACGAGACACAAGCTCCTTGTTGGAGATACGAACAACGCCACAACAGCAATTTTCCGGTTCCAACTTCTCACGCTGTTCGTTGATGGCGACACTGGCTTCCATACTGAACTGTGCCCGATTAACGTGGCCCAGAGTGATATGGATACCGTCGAAGCTGGCTTCGTCACCAATATCCGTGCCGGAATGATAGGCGCTGAAATCACAGTGCGAGTGAATCGTGCCACACATCTGCCAGTCGTTGGCAGTGCGATCCTCGAACGAAGGCTGATCGGTGCGGTCGTAATTGACGCTGGCAGCGGACACCTTCTGTTGCGGACACCAGAGACGATACTGGTTCAGTTTGGTGCTGTACAGCAGAGTAACATACGATTCTGATTTGTAAGCAGCAAACACTTTCCGAAAGAAGGTGAGAGCCTGACCGATGATACTGCCCGGAATTTTGGGCAACTTGAGACGGAATTCGATTGTAGGCTCTTGCAACCAGGGAATGCCTTCAACCTTGATGAGTGCATTACCGGCTTTTGTTTCCTTGTGCAAAAAGATGCCCGTCTTAGTGACGAGATAATAGGTTCCAGTCTTCGGCAGTTCGAAATCATGATCGAACAAATAAACCGGAAACAGTGCGAGAGGAGCGGGTTGATCTGCCATTTGGTTTTCTCTGAAAGGCTTTTGGAAACGGACAAAGCATCGAGTGAAAGACTATACCACCGTTTTTCAATGTTGTAAAGCAGAATCGCCAACGGCATTCTGAAGGGCAACATTGACAATTTCTTGTGCTGTGTTGAGGATGACAGCAGACAATTCATCAGCCGATAAACTGCTGTTGATGCCATTCACAACACGAGAAATCGATGATTGAATCTTGTTACTTGTTGCACTGGCCACACGAGTTTCTTTAACATGACCAAGAATTTGCAAGATTTCCTGAACGGTGTGTCCCTTGGGGAAGTTAGCCTGGAGAATGTCCAGGGGATTTTTGATCTTCTCCCAATCTTCAAAACTTCTGATTTTCTTTTCATTGATTGTGAACGAACATCCATAATCATAGAAAGAATAATGAAATGAAGTGTTCCAAAAAGTTTGGATAACATATTCTCCCAATTCTTTCACAGTCTTGTGAATCATTTTTTGCATCGGTTGACAAACATGTAAATTGCCCTTTGTATGCGGAAATGTCGGATGATACATCCGAGAGCCAATCGAATCGATTGGCTCTTTCCCAAAAGCAATGCCAGTGCCAGTGTGGAGATATTGTCCACCTTTATATTGAAACCCAATCAAATAAACCATGTAAGGCAAAGCAATATAATGGGTCGTTTGTCTATACAACACAGTTCGAAATTGAGGCTGTTCCTCAATAATCATTGATCCATAACCATCATCACCCTGAACAAGAAGTTTACAGTTCTTCGGATAAATGACGATCTGATCGTTGGTTCGAACTGCGCCCCAAAAATCAACATTACGTGCTTCCGTTAATGCAACAGAAGCAATATTCTGCAACTCCTCAGTGATGTTGCCAATATATTGACGTGCCGCCTTGGTGGACAACGCCTGAGCGATAGCCGTAGAAAGCTGTTCACGAAGACTCTCCACGACTTCATCAGCCGTGGGAGTATTTGTGAAAGGATTAACAGGAGCGGCGATCTGGGGCTTGCTTTTGCTATAACGAGCCACATCTACCTTGCGTTTCGCTTCCTCCTGAATACGACGAATCGTATCCTGAATGCTCATGCCACACCTTTTTCCTTTGATCCATGTAAATGCACGAAGTCATTCTTCAGTTTGTTCGCTGCATTTCTAATTGCAGCTTTGGTCGTGGGTCATGGCCACACCTTTTTCTTTTGATCCATGTAATACATGAAGTCATTCTTCAGTTTGTTTGCTGCTGTCTGCATTTCCAATTGCAGCTTTGCTCGTTCATCTTGCAGTTGTTTCTGCAAGTATTCCCACAGTTCGGCATATGCCTGCACGATGATTTCCTTCAAAACTCCTTGAAGAGTTTCGACGTGAGCCTTCTCTCTGTTTTCAGTTGCCAGATCAACTGTAGTCAACAGACCTTGAATATCACCACCAATGGTCCCAATTGCCGTGAGCATTTCTTGTTTGAGATTATTGACAACAGTCTGTGTGCCATTCTTGGCACCACCATTGTCAGTTGCCAAAAATCGACGGAAAGTAGAGCCGGGCTTAAACTTGGTTTTCCGATCAGTGGCGAACAAAGCATCTTCTTGAGTTTTCTTTGCCCAAGCCACAAACCCAGGATGAACCTGCTCTCGTCTAACTTCGTTTGTACCGAAGTTGTCTTTGAAAAACTCCAGCATGAACCCACCGTTATCGTAGTTGAACTGGCCCTGCCAGAACGCACCAATAACAGCATTCACAATATCTGTCATATTCCCCTCTTTTGGCCAATCAAAACTGCCCATACAGACTGTGTGGGCACCATCGATGTTTCCCAAAGGGAGATAGTATGCCGCTTGATCCATATCGCTGATCGGCTTCTTGGTACAAGTAACCTTGAGCGAATTCACCAATTTGTGATTGGCAAA
This sequence comes from Pterothamnion heteromorphum, assembly GCA_032358295.1. NCBI lineage: Eukaryota > Rhodophyta > Florideophyceae > Ceramiales > Ceramiaceae > Pterothamnion > Pterothamnion heteromorphum. The sequence continues at coordinate 44,473 of JAULBV010233925.1, read as the reverse complement.
CGAGAGGATGAACTGCACATAGGGCATCGACAACAAGTACATTTTACCATATACGTTGACGTGTCGAATCTGGGGCTGTTGTTCGACGATAATGGTCGTCATTGCGCCGTCACGCCAAATATATCGAGTCCCTTCCGGGAATACGACAAGATCATTCTTGACACCATCCGCCCATTGCTGGGTCATTGCAGACATTCTCGTGGCAGCACTTTGCACGAATTTATCAACAATGGGAGAAGAATCTTCTTTGATCTGAGCGTCTACGTTCTGCTTGATTCGCTCAAGCACCCGTTGCGTTGCCTTTTGGAGAACCATAACAGCTTGTTGGCTGAGGTCTTTGCCCTTCAATTGACGAGCAACAGCATCGACGATTTCTTGTTGTGATGGCATCAGTTTTGTCCTGCTTTGCTTTTAAGGAACAAGCCTTGAAATCGGGTATTGAAGTTTTCGAAACTGAAATTCACTTTGCGTTGGCTGAATTTCCATTCCCCGATCACTGGAGTGATTCTACCACGAATAATGTCTGCTGTATACTCAGTTTCTTCGGATGCTGAACAGTACAAAACCATGACGACTTCGCTGCGATCTGGCCAATTTTTCAGACTTCCGTGAGTTTTAAGCCAATCACGGACTTTGATTTGTTCGTCCTCTTGAATATTGGCGGTCCATGCTTCGACCACCATAATGTACTCCTTGAGTCGACCAGCAGCAATCCAATCACGAACCCGAACTGCAAACTCTTCTTTCTGAGAAGCATCTTCCCAAGCTGTCCCGAATATCCGAGGTTCCCCATCTAACACGCCTGCGAATACTGGGACCAAATGACCGTGCAGTTTGAAATTCACCTTAGCCCCTTCGATGAATACGGCAAGGCTATCTTTAAGGACACTCATCTAGCATTCCCCCGTGTGACTCAATCAGGCTACTGTGACGCTGACGGATTTTTTCAATGATGCGATGAAGACGGTTGTAAACCGTCATTCTGGTGATTCCATACTTCTCCGCAATGAATGGAATCTTTGCACCCTGAATGTAGATTTCCATCAAAAGTGATTTATCGGCACGATCTTGCTCAGTATCGTCCGGGTGATTAGCCATCAAGGTCTGATATACCTCCTGGGGAATATCATCAGAAAAATCAGACTTTTCCTCTGGCAACTCTTGCCATTCAAGATCAGTCAGCTTTTCAAACTTAGCTGTTCGCTTTTGTCGTTTGTGGTGACGAATAGCTTCAATAATGCCATTTCGCATAGCACGAAATGCGTATCGGCTAAAGTCTTCATTTACTTCTGGGTCGTATCCAGCAGCAGCCTTAACCAACTCAATTGAAGCAATGGAGTATGGTTCAGTATCCTCGATCTTTTCGAATTTACCACGGAACTTTTTCCGAAACTTATGTGCAATCGCTTCGACCAAGAAAATATACTTCGTCGGATCAATGACCTTCCTGGCCACCTTGAAGGTGAGCGATTCAACGGTAGTCAATTCAAGAAGCATGGTTTATCCGAAGAATCAACTCTTCCAAAGCAATTTAACCTTGGACCACAGAAATCGCAATGGAGCAAAGTATTGGTGGATTGCAAATATTGCAGCCTCTTTCGAAGTCATCAGGAACGATTTGGACTCTTTCATCATGAACAATCATACCCCAATATCAGTTGGCTGTAAAGCAGACCTAAACGTCATCCCATTGTTCGTGATAGCGTTGAATGTCATCATCTGGCATTTTGAGATCGACATCGGTCGTTTTGACCACAGGCCGCAACTTAGGAATTTCCTTGGCATTGAGCAACGCCCCAAGGCAACCCGTCTGGATAGCGGGGGCTGTCTCAGTGGCAAGGGACAGAATGTTTGATGCTGCTCGAATGAATTTCGAGGACAAGTCCTGAAATCCTGCTGGTGCTGGTTGACGTTCATTGGCTGCATTCCCCAGCCATGAGACCAAAGTGGCATCCAACATCGGCCAATCTAACTGGAGAACAAAGAGAGGATTCTCTTCACTCGCTTTCTCCCAGGCGTCCCAGGTTTTGAACGCTGGGTTAGATGGAAAACTATGATGAAGACAATATCGATATTGAGACTGCCAGTAAAAGCCAACGATGTGATTCACGGCATCAACGATATTGGCATGGTCGTGCCTCGTGAATGGACAACACACAGTGCCGCCTGCGTGAGAATTAGGTAGCACACACAAGCTCAGCTTGTCATTGAGCGTTTTTATCGGTTTTGTGCGGAAAGCAATGTGAAACTTTGACAATTGATAATTGTTTAAGGTGATCTGATAAATCACATAAGGTAAAGCAATGCTATATTGCTTTTCATTGACTTTACGTGAGTCAGCATATCGAGATGTACCGATTCCATCCTTGTGAAAACTGGTATCAATCAGCAAGGTACGAACCATCGGTTGTTGCTCAATCACGAGATAATCAAATGTACCTATTCTCTTATGGAAACGAACACCTTCTGGCAAAACCAACTGTTGATTTTCCAGTAATTCTTTTTGCAAAACAGCAACAGCCTTCTGCGTGTATTCCTGAGCCTCATCTTGGATGGATGCTACCGACTCTTGCATGAGTGGCAAAAAAACTCGATTGAGAATAGCTTTAGCAATTTTCTCACGCTTATAAGCAAACAACTGGGATTCTGCGTTGAGCCAGAAAGACACACCGTCACATTCTGGTGAGCCAGCGTCAAGCCACAGTTGATTTGCCAATAAGCGAATTTCGCTCTCATCAACAGTCACTTCCAATTGAGAAATGATACTATCGATTAGTTTTTGACGTTCCATGAAATTGCCTCTAAATTAGAAAGCGGGTGATGCAAAACATCACCCGCTTTCTCTGTTGGAAGTCTTACAACATTTTCTGAAGCTGAGAAGGAGTCAACATTTTGACTCCTAGCTGCTTAGCCTTAGCTTCCTTGCTGCCAGCGTCTGTCCCGACCACCACGAAATTGGTCGTCTTGCTAACTGAACCCGACACTGAAGCACCCAGGTCGAGAACCTTCTTTTCCCAAGCGGCTTTTCCACCATCGAAACCGCCTGTGAAAACGAACGTCTGACCGGATAGCTTGCCTTGCTTCTTGCCCTCCGGGTCAATAAACTTGAGCAATTCTTCCACAATATCATTGTGTTCACTAAAGAAGCCAATGATGGCTTTAGCCGAAGTTTCACCCAGACCATCAACCTCTAGGAGTTGATCTAGGGTTGCGGACATAATGGCGTCAAATGTCCCGAAGTGATTGATGAGTGCCTGACCTGCGGACTTACCCGTGCCGGGAATTCCGAAGGAAGCAAAGAACTGCCACGCCGGAATCTTGATGGTCTTCTTCTGCTTGATAAAGTTTTCCAGTTCACCATCAGTAGCATGAGCAGGATCATCATGAAAATGCAACCGAGACACAATCAACAACGCTTGACGCTTGGAAAATCCAATAGTCGTCAACTTGTTCACTGAGAGTGAGTAAAGTTCATCAGGATATTGAACCAAATTTTCGTCCAAAAGACGAGTCAAAATGCTTTCTGCAATCCCTTTCACTCCAATAGTGGAAAGGAAGTGAACAAGACGAGCTACGGCTCGAACACCACAGAAGTCAGACGTACAAACCAAGTCTTTGCCATCGCCACCTTGACGAATCTCCAACAAAGAATTGCATGAAGGACACTTAGTTGGAACGTCGAACTTGGTATGTGCCCAAGGGGTGACGATCTCAATCACTTTCGGAATGATCTTGCCACTCTTGATGATGCGAACCTTAGTCCACTTGACAATCTGACCCAGAGACGCCTTGCTTGTTCCGTCAAGAAAACCAAGACTGTGACCAGTACACTGGCTGACAGTTGTACCATCCAGTTGGACTCCCTTGAAGTTCAACACAGGTGTCAGCTTGCCACTGCGACCCGGCGTCCAAGTGATGCCTTGGATTTCGACAACTGCTGACTCTTCAGCAAACTTCCAAGCAATCTTAGCCTTGGGATTGCCAGTGGCAGTGCCACCATGAGTGCCCATCTGTTCGGCATCTTCGAGATTGTTGACGGAAATAACCACACCGTCAACTTCATAATCCAACTGCGAGGACAAATCTTCAAGGGTTTGAAGATCAGACCAACGAAAAGGACGAACCTGAACAAATGGGATGCGAAGTTTAGCATTGCTGTACTTCGCCCGTTCGATTTCAGTCTTGAATGGAGCAAGACTATTATCCTGGGCGTTCCAACCGAGAATCGAATATCCAGTAAACGTCAAGCGACGTTCCTTGGTGACACCCGGATTCAAAAACTGACGAATGCTGCCCGCTGAGTAGTTGCGAGGGTTCTTGGGTTCCGAATCGAGGCCGAATTTGGGATCATTCCAATCTTCTACGACCTTGCGGAAGACAGACTTGCGGCATTCGATTTCGCCACGGATGGAACAAGTGACAGGCAGAAACTTCACCCGGTTGCCGTCTCTGTCGTGTTCCCACAATTCGGTCGGAACGCCTTCTACATGCTTGATGTTTTCCGTCACGTCTTCGCCATCAGTGCCGTTTCGAGGACGAAGCCCAGCACGAGTCAAGATGCCGTTTTCATAATACAACGCCACAGCAACGCCATCACGCTTGTAGGCTTGTACAAGGTACTGGTCTTCGCTGTCGGTATAACCGAGTTCAGCTTGAACCTTGTCGACAAAATCCTTCAAGGTAGCAGTGCGTTCCTGCAAAGGCCCAATGGCTTTGGAGATCGACACCATCGGAGGATTGTGAGGAACCTTCCTGCTGTGCTGCACAGCGTTGGAAGCCGTCACGTCCTTGAAGATATAGGACTTGGGGTGTAGGTCAAACAGCCGCTTACGCAGCGTATCGTATTCCGGGTCAGAGACAACCTTCCCGGTAATCGGATGCACACAATCATCGCCCGCCTCATACAAGGTATCGAGGGTTTCGATGATCGACTCAAGTTCCGAGACTTCTTGATCTTGCTGCTTGACGGCCATTGGTAAAAGACTCCTAGTTGGGGTGATAGTTGGTTGTTAGTTGATGTAGTGAACGAGGCCCCACTGAACCTCTACATTCTCGGCACCATACTCTTCCCGAAGTATGGTAATTTCCTTCTCATAGAAGGAACTGAACTGTTCGATTTCTTTGGCAATCAGTTCGGCACTCATGGGGACATATTGAATGTCGCCTTTGGGGTCGAATGAAAATTTCCGTGCGCCAGGAACATGCAGATTGGCAAGCCAAATATGCGTATTGTTGTCTCGCATCCAAAAGTGAAAAGAATCGCCCGGAACGTCGTATAGGGCTTCGTCCAATAAGTCCATTCGCACGTCATGAGCAATGACGTTATCAACTTCAATAGGCAATGCCCGATCTTCGACTGGCGATCCGCACTGACCACAGAACTTCTTCGCTTTTTCGTACACTTCGTTTGCATACAACTTGCAGGTTGCGTCAGAACAAGTGCGAATCGTCTTGGTAGACGGAACCTTCTTCGTTTTGCAACGAACTTGTGGTCCGATATATGTCGTGTAGTCGATGCCCATCATTGTCTCCTGAAGACCAAGAGAGGAACCGGAGAATAGGTTCAACCCGACCAATAAAAAAACGTGGGCAATGCCCGATGTAGACATTGTACCACGTTTTTTGTTGGTTGTAAAACCGACTGTTTTACGGCAGTCGCACCGTAGGATCAACCCAAGGTCTTGATATTTCAAGACATGCACGAACCTTGTCAAGATCGAACTGTTGGTCGTCTTCAGATCGACCTCTGGATTCCATGTCGATCCAGATGGTTCGGTCGCCGACCGCTTCCGAGATTTTCGGCAATTGGTCAGACAATGAATCCGGCCCCAACCCACCAGCATATCCCAGGTAAAATGGGTCAATTGGCTCCGGCCAATCCGATGGAACCACGCCCTTGCCGCCCGACCGATCAAAGAGGATCGAGAGGTTTAAGCCTAAGCTACGACCGAGGTTAAGTAAGGCTACTTTCTCTGCCTTGCCTTTGCTGCCCACTTGGAAGATGAACTCGTTGTTGAACGGCTTCAATACATCCAAGAACAATTGGGCTGCGTGATATGGACTGAAATTCAATTGAATACGAGGGAAGTATTCAAGAAATTCAGGTCGCTCCACAAATACAGCAGGGTCTTTCTGGACAACGAGGTTTCGTACCCACGCTCCACAAACATGCCCCGCCAATTGAAGGTTGTGGGATTTTCCCAAAACAGCCAATTCGTCAATCCAGGAACGACTTGGGAACCGGGGATTGTCTTCCTTCGTGCTACTCAGCAGGATCGCCCATTCAACAAATGGGAATTCAGCGGATAAAGCCAAAAGGTCTTCAGGGCGAACACTGTTGTCTGCCCCGGTTATGGTTACTTTATTGATGTTCATGATGCCAACCTAGAGAGCCGAAACCACTTTAGGTTCAGGCCATATTTAGAATTTCGGATCGGCGTTAGGGTTTCCACCCTTCAAACTGGACGCCGGACGAAGACTTCGATAACCTTCGTGTCGGGCATCCCAGCGTGCCTTTTTCTTGCCCATGTAGGTGCGTAAATCGTTCATGCTCCACGGCGTACCAAATGGCACGGCTTCGCCTCGAATACGATTGTCTACACCAACGTCAACGGTCAAATCAATACCGTTGAGGGATGCACAAACAGCCAGAAGGTCTTGAACCGCCTGATCTCGTTCGCCGCTGTCATTCTTGACGCCGAATCGCTCCAGCACCGACTGAAAACCTTCTGAGAAGACTTGCTTCTCATACGGCATCAGATCACCATTGTCTTCCGGGCCATACAGGTCATGAACATGCCCATACAAATCCCAGCAGCCGTGGTGAGCCATATCCCAGGATCGACAAGGATAGTGACTGGTGAAAATATGCTGACCATCTACGTTGAAAACGTATTGGTCGTAACACGCCTTGAATAAAGGCGAAAGGATTCGGCGGTCGTCGTGGTTGCCCCAAATCAAATACACGTTCTTGCAATTGATTCGGTCACGGAACTTCTTGGCGACGGCGAAGCGGTCGTCCCTTGGGGTCCAACAGAAGTCGCCGATAATGACCAGCGTATCGTCTGGACCGACAACAGCATTGGTGCTGTCGAGGACGGCATCCGTCATCCGGTTGGTGGATTCCTGAGATATACGCAGTTCCCTGGCCGGAATTACGCCACGGTCTGCCATTGAAAGAAGCCCTTCTTCCTCACGGGACAAGAAGGGCCGTTTGCAATACTTGATGATATTGGCATGTCCAAGATGCCAATCCGCACTGAAAAACCACATTCGTTTTTCCTCTGAGACTTTCTTTTTTGATTTTTAGATGCCTCATTATACCGTGGTTTTTCGCTTTTGTAAAGCTCACCAACGGTAGATTTGGAACTGGAACTGGTATCGGTGCGGCTGATAAGGCACATACGGCTGATACGGATATGGGTTGTACGGCGCATATGGGTTGAAATACGGGTTATATTGCGGATAAACCCTGATCTGCGGCAATGGTCTTGGATAAGCCTGCGGATACCCGTGATGATGCGGATATGGGTGATACCCGTGATGATGCGGATATGGGTGATGTTGAAACTGAGCATTTGCTGGGGCGGCGAAAAAGCTGCCAGCCAGCAAAGCAACGACGAAAGCTAGATATTTCATAATGTCCTCCTAGAGAGATTATATGCCTCTCATTGAAGGAGTTATTCTTTTTTCTTTTCCGGGGCTGGTGCGCCAGCTTTCCCCTCGATAGCGGCCACTCTTTCTCGAAGAGATTGAATGTCCTTCTGAAGCTGACGATTTTCCTCTCGGAGTTGCATCAACTGTGTTTCTGCACTGTTTGCCCGTTCTTTATGAGCCGCAATTTCCTTGTTTGCCACTTCGAGTGCCTTATTTTGTTCGGCAATCTTGGCTTCATGTTTTTCCATCCACAACTGTCGTTCTTTTGCCAAACTCTCGATGGCATTTAGTCGCTCTTTCAGGCCAGCGATATTATCGCTGTCAATCTTCATTGAATCCCAAACAGACTTCTGACGATCTGTGAATTCTTTCTTCGTAATCATATCAGCATTCACACAATTTACTTGTGTTTGAATGTTGTTGATATTGCTTACGATGTATCCAGTGAGAGTTATTACGCACAAAAAGGCAATGCTCAAAATCGAGCCGCCGAATATCTTGATCCATAGCGGCGTATGATCTTCCTCGAATTCCCTTCTGGTGCGGTTTTTGGGTTTTTCCTCTTCTTCCATGCCCATGATAGCCCTCCGTGTACTTAATGGGTTACTTTACAAGGGTATGTATTTTGAAGTGCGGTAAAAATTCGTTAGCTCTAGCACCATCGGGAGAAAAACGAAGAAAGTAGCTAAATACTCTCATGAAACTAGACATCCAAGATCACGGCAGCTTCCCTCTGTATGAGAAAGTAATCAAAGCTATCATTGGCAACACCATTGATGAACAAACACTCATTGACCTTTGTTCTTGCGAGGCAACTGTCACCAGAAATTTAGAGTTCAAAGATAAAGTATACGTCGATGCTTTGGACTGCTGGAATATTCCAGGACAAATGCACCGATTTGTACAAGCGGACGTTCTTGGCAACCACAAGTGTTTCAATAAACACTACACAGTTGCGAACTGCTCTGATGGTATCGAACACTTGTCAAAAGAAGATGGTTTCCGTCTCGTGGAACGAATGAAAGCCATCTCTGATAAGCAGATTCTATTCACGCCACTCGGCGAATACATGGTCGAAGTGGGCAACCCTGATCCGAAGTGCCACAAGTCAGGATGGTGGCCGGAAGACTTCGAGGGCTTTGCTTCTATTGTCGCCCCGAACTACCACCCTACACTCAATGTGGGAGCGTTTTGGGTCTGGAAATGCGATAACATCGAGGCAGACTTTGAAAGAGTCAAGTCGCTATTGGGATACTAAGCAAACACTTTGATCGGTGGCGGTCCAACACGCTTCTTGATGTACTTCCATATGGCATGTGGCGTACAAGAATCACTGAATAGTGTCTTAGCGTTTTTTCCAATTTCAATACACCGCTTCGGATTGGTCAAACACCAATCTACTTTTTCAATCAAATTGGAAAAGTCATCTCGAATACAAACATAATGAATATTGGGTTCAGGACGAAGTTCTCCCAATGAACAATAAATGTTTGGTGAAACAGTACAAACTCCCATCGCCATCAATTGAAGTTGGCCTCGATCCAGCATGTGAGGAGTGGACCCAGGAACGTGGACGCTGGTGCAACACTTTTGTCCTAACTTCCAAAACTCAGAAACCGGCCAACATTCTGTTGTCAGGTTATAGCCTTTATCGACCAATAGCTTCCTAGCCAACTTGCGACGGGCTATTTCTCCCAAATTTTGACAATGCAAAATCAAGTTGGAGGAACAATCATACTGACCTTCAGCAAGACGCTTGTATTCGTCCCAATCAAAAAAAGATTGCTGTGGAACCGACCCCAGATTAGGATAAACATCAAACACGGGCAAATGATGAAGCATGAAATAGCATTTGAATTCACCACTCCAGGCTTGATGTTGAACTATGCTGTAGTCAGAAATGTCATAGGCGCATTTGACGCCATCCACGAAAAAAGGAATGGCTTGATTGCTGAACGCCTTCAAGCTGTCATCATAAGTGACCTGAATCCCCGCATATAGAGCCGCATTCACAAAGTATTGGTAAAACCCACGATGGTAATCATCTTGCTCATGATGCACCAACTGCCTGAGCCAGTTTTCACGAGGAGGAAAAACCACTTTGTTTGGCAATAAACTTAGACTACCCACCAAGGATGCTCCAAAGTCCAATTAACAAGGTCTTCTAAGCCCTTGCGGAATTCAACAGGCGGCTTCCAGCCCATGTCGTGTAGCTTTTTGCCATCCAAGGCATATCGCCGGTCACAACCACGCCGCACGGTTTCATAAGGAACCAAATTGTAATTCAGTTCCTTGCCCATAATCTCGGCAACCAACTTCGCCATCTCAAGATTGTCCAGTTCCACTTCACCAACAACATTGTATCGGTCAGGCTTGAGATCGCCTTTGTTATACATTGCAAACGGCCTTTCGGCCAACCACTTGAATATGTCTGCGTGGTTTTCACAATGAATGTAGAATCGACTGCCAATAGAAGTTGTACCGTCTGCACGCAGATCAGCATAGATTTCCATCTTCTGACCTGTGGCTATCTTCCAAATCAACTTAGGCAAGAACTTCTCTTTGTCTTGCCATGTGCCGATGCAGTTCATGCAGTTAGTCAGAACCACAGGAACATCAAAAGTTCGCCAATAAGAGATCGCCAGAGCCTCTTGTGCTGCCTTAGAAGCAGCATATGGGTTCGATGGCATAATCACATCCCACTCTGGGTGTGAATAGTTCTCCGGGCAGTCGCCATACACTTCATCAGTGCTGACCTGAAAGAAGATGTCTGGCTTAACTCGTCGGGCCAATTCAAGCATATTGTAGACGAGTTCGCAGTTGTTTCGCCAACACCATCCTGGATCACTAATGGATCGCTCTACAGCCGAATCAGAGGCCATATTGATGATGTAATCGAGCTTCGTCTCGACAGTTTGGCCCCGGTCATTGATTTGCCGAGCCATGATGCGATTTTCGAGTTGAAGATCAATCGGCACAGACAAATCATGCTGAAGTAGTTGAACTCTATTTGGATCGAGTTCACCCAATTCTGTCAGACGAGAATAGGTTCCTTTGTGTCTGAACGAGTCCAAACCAACAATAAACCAATCTGTGTTTTCGAGAAAGTATTTGAGGCAGTGAGCGCCGATAAAACCACCAACGCCCGTAAGTAAAACTCTTTTCATTGTGATCTAACAGCTTCTTGAAGTGACTCTTTTGTTTGCAAGCCGATCAACCGTTTGACTGGCTGTCCATGCTTAAACAGCACATAGGTAGGGACAGCAACAATAGAGTAAGTGGCTGCTAAATCTGGGTTTTCCTCAACATTGACTCGGCCAACAAAAGTGCCGGGAGTGACTACTTCAAATTCTTCGAGGTATTTCACATCAATACAGGGTCCACACCAAGCGGCCCAAAACATGACCAGCCAAGTTGATTCGGCAGTAACATCTGTATCAAATGTTGATTCTGTTAATGATTTCATGTCCAAAGAGACTCCACGCCTATGATGCTTGATTCTCTGGCCGCTCCCTCTGGGAGAACCAGACGGCGACGAATAGTAGAATCGTCTAATTTTTGAAATTCTTCACGCCAGCCGTGTTTTATCACTGAACTGGTGGAAGTTATTGGATTAAGCGTTCCGGTGAACTTCGTAAAGCCAAACATAAACCGAAGCATTGCTGATCGAGTTTCTTTTACATAGGTGGCTTCTTTGTATTCGCCAAATAAAGCATCATCAAAGTTGTCTTTGGCAGAATCGTAGTTGATCCCACAGCGAAGAATAATCGTCATCAACGATCTCTTCATTTGACAATGCGTCCAAAATGCGGCTGGCACAATCCAAAGCACCGATTCTTTTTCGGTTTTGGAAAATGTAGAAAAAGCAGTCAATCCAATGATGGTTTCAAATTTAGCAAGGAATTCTCCCACATCATGCGACTTGCCTATTGGATGAGAAAAATAAAACCCAGGAGTCAATTCATTGAACTTAGCGGCGAACTGCTCTCGACAATGATCCCAATGCACATCTTTGGGCGGCTCGGCCTCCAAAGCATAATTGCCAACAGGAGGCTGAACATGACACTTGAATTTTTTTACTTCTCCAAACGATGCCTTCATGTTACCCTCGCTCTCTACAGGTGGCATTATCTGTTTATTTAGCCGGACAATCAACGACATTTGGCAAAAATAACATTGCACCCTGCGTCCATCTCATCACATTCTATCTTTTTCAAAACAATTGTGGACTGCATTGCGTGTTTTGGCTTCTTATTCTGCTGTTTATATTGCGATTTGACTCCACCCTGGGCATTTCTTGGGAGGAGCAGTGCTTTGTATACGGTAGTCTTTTTGTCACGCCAGTTTAACACAATCTGTATGTTTGACCGATTTAGAGTGCCATTGGTTTTGAAAAAGGATAGACTTCCTCCGTCATAGCGACCGTGTGGTAGACTCTGGATCAGTTCAATACTTGAAGCGTCTAGTCTAAATCTAAAGTAGTGTTCCTCCACCGGCCATTGATCGCCACTCGGCAAAATTGGAGCATCAAATCCACCAAAAGTCCTAGAACACTGGTCGATCTGTTCCATCTTCAATTGTCCGGCACCAGCCGTGCAAACCCATTGATCGCCCCATTCCGGCGAGTAAAACAACACATCTAAAACCTGATGAGGTTCGAGCCTGAATTGATTTATGGTTGGTTGAACAACTCGTAAGCAGTCGGCATTGGCAACGTCAGAAACGACACAGAGAGAAGCCACAAGACCATCAGCGCCCATCACATTGATTTCGCCGAGGTACAGGCTAGTATTGATGATCTCCTCAACATCCCATGATTGTGATATTGAGGCGACCCATCCGTTCTTGACTTGCTCTATGTCATCCAGCTTTAGAAAATCGCCGGAAATATTTACACTACAAGACCTGAATTCAGGCTTGGTAAAAACAAGCTGGAGCTTTTGTTTAGGCAGTAAACGAACAAGATGCTCCCGGCTTATGGGATTTCTAATTTGAACGGGCGAATATTTTTCTCTTCCAATTTGCATTTCTTATCTACGATTGCAGCCAACCAATCAGAATAATTCTGCACACGAGCCAGCACTTCGTATTTCCATGCACGCAATACGGCTGGATGGTGTGTCGATAGAAATATAGCAACATCCTGGTAATGTTGATACCGATGATGTATTGGATTGTCTTTGTCTAACCCTTCAAACAGCGATCTCTTGATTTCGTAGGGCTGCTTGATGAACCAGCTATCGTAGGAAAAGACAAACATTTCCCATGCAGCCAGAACCACTTCATGTGGGCTTATTACCGGCACGACTGCTTTAAGGTTGTCGCTTCAATCAAGAAAGAAGTCTTCGTATTCATGCCACTTCTTTGCTATGGATGGCGATTGAGTAAACAATTGGTCGTTGACGTACCCATCGTGAATTGGATAGTTGATTCCAATCTGGTATTGTCCTGGATGGTGATCGTGATTCTCCCACCGCATAGAAACGAGAACCCACCGACTCTTCCAAATAGAAGAATCGGTGGTTCGTAAAATCAATGACCCGGCAGAGCAGTGATGCGCCACTGGCACATCTGCGATTGAGTGTCGCCTGAAATACTCTTCATATGGCCGCATTGTTCACTTTGGTTCTTTGTCGAACTCGGACGGATTTTTCATTTCTCCAAAAAATTCTTCAGTTAGATATAAATCATTAACTGCAATCCAACGATAAGTGTGTTCACACCAGATCAAAGGATATTTTTTGGGTATGGTGTCCAATATATCAAATAAATCACCGTTGCTTTTTGCACGCTCTAAAGAACGATGAAAAAGCAACGGATGAAGATCGGGATAACGATCCCTAAGTTTTTCGATGATTGTAGGGTCTAGCATAATTGAATATTACCCACCAATGGACTTAAATCAAGTCTATTTCAATCTCTTCCCTGTAAAGAAACTCTTAGGCCCTTCTGAGGAAGTCTTTAGGCTATACCAACGCCACGCCATACAACAAATAATTCCACCAAGAATGGACATCAATAATCCAGATGAATGAAATGAATGATTGCCGAAGCCCAATATCCAGTTAATGGCACCGCCAACAAATGACCCACCCACACCAATGCCGATTGTAGGCAAACATCCCACAGGCTCATCACCAGGATGCAATGCTTTTGCACAAAGTCCCACAATAAAACCAAAGACTGCCCAAATCAAAATTGAAAACATATATCCTCCTTAACGAACTGGTTTAATTTCAAGATATGAATCTGGCGTTTTGTTGTTTAGCACATCTGCGGTTAATTCTTTCATAAACCTAATGTACTGCTTATCAAAATGCTGATATCCACTAAAGCCATAGACAACTTTCAGTACATCCTGTGAGTTGTTTTTACTTGCGATTCGCAAAAACCCTTGTAGTTTTGCTTCTCCAAATTCTTTCCGAAGCATAATGCACAAAGCAATTGCTTCTTGGTCGAACAGCTTTCTGTTTTCAATGCTTTCTTTCAAATAGCTTTCTTCGGTCATCGTGAACATCTTTTCGCTCACGAATATAAGCTGATCTTTTTTAAGCGTCTCATTCAAACCAGATACACTCTGTCGTATATCTGGAATTATGCCATTGAGTTGAGATGCACCACGCTTAAACCACCAATCAATTTTTACATTGTGTTTGGCCTCAAATTCAACGAGACAGATTTGTGTTAACAATGGTGGCAGAATTTTTGCTGGCTTATCATCCAATACAAACCAAATCACTGTTACATCACTACGCAGTTCAACTTTAGACTGTTCCAAATTGAACAACTTCTTAAACAATTCTTTGTTCGGCACACAAAAAATTCTACATTCTTTCGTGAATTTAGACTCAGGGAATCCCCAACGAGTCAAACACCAAGAACGAATCTTGCCGATATTCTCGCTGATCCACTTGCCTTGCTCATTGTCAATGCTCAAAACAACAATATTTTCTACTGTATATCGGTTCCATTCCAAATTTTTGAGGTCTGGGTCCGTTGATGAGGTTGAGCCATATGGATAGATTATATCTTGAGCATTGGCAATTGCGCCAATTGGTTCAATTGCCAATGCGATAAATGCCAATACTAACAGTCCTATGTACTTTTTCATGATCCCTCTCTGATGAGCATTTAAGCTGCGGCCCACAATTCAGCCTGCCGCTCTTTCCATATGTTCTTCAGTTTCATTCGAGATTCTGAAAGAATCTGGGACACCCTCGATTGATGAACACATAAATCGTTGGCGATTTCCTTGATCTTCATATCTTCCTGATAGTAAAGTTTCAGAACAGTTTTGTTTACGGTCGGCAATTGCCGAATCACATTCTCGAAAAAATCGGCACGATCTATGATTTGTTGATCGAAACTACATTCTTCATAAACATGAAATTCCGACATCTTTACCGGGTTGGAACGTGAACCCCAGGACAGTTCCCGAAGATAATCCCTTACCGCCCCAATAATTCGCCATACTGCATATGCAGCAAAACAATCATTTTCCTGAGAATTGTAGTGTGTTGCGGCTTCAACCAAACCCAAATATGCCGCCGATTTTAACTCATCATAAGAAACCTGAGTAAGTTTCTTTTTTCTACTTTTGGCAATCTTTTCAGCCAAAGATACGTGATTCAATACGAGCGCATGTCGCTCCGCTGTTGTCATTTTTGTCATTTGAAAGTCCTAGAAAGTAAGTGAAAGTCACAGTGAATTATATAGTATAGTTGAAGTCATTCAAGTGCATTTTTCAAGTGTATTTTTTGATAGGCGACCACATCAGATTCAATATTTTCTTGGCCTCATTAATGGTATCTTCTGGAAATTGCTGTACTGGGCTACCATGCAGCAACATACTCATCTCACTGCTGCCATACCGAAGCAATCTTTCCAAAAACCACGTTTTAGTGTCATGAAGCCCTTCGCTGAAAATAACAAATGAATCCTTGTCATGATTCATACCAAGATACGTTAAAGCATCAGATAAACTTGCTGTGTACAAATTAGATGGCATTGGACGATCTTTACAGGTATCAATAAAACTCAAAAATAGTCGCACCCAACAGCGAACATCACGACCGTCTAAGGTGCCTTCTGGCCAACGAAATTCCAAAGTCTTGCGATGACTGCTGTCATATTGAATTGCTCGTGCATAATTGACTAAATTCAATGTCACACGGCGATCTTCATTCTCATAGAAATTGAGATTTCGGGGTTTGAAAATCTCCCAAATATCTTCTCCACTCCAACGAAAAGTTCTATCAAGGTTATTTTTCATTAAAAAACTACAATAAGCATTGGCAAAACGACGCAGTGGCATAGACATGGAAATAATGGGTTCTATTTTAACCCAATGAGCAATAAGTACGCCAACTTGAGTTGTCGTTAAATCTTTTGCCTCAGCATGAACATGTAAGCCACAATTATCATTGACTCTGCACCCGGCTCTGTATAGGCCCTCAGAGACATCCGCAATGTGTTGAAGATCATTTATGCCCTTGCCTACGAAAGAGGCAATTTCGACCCCTTTGGGGCCTAATCTACCCTCTGGGCCGCAAGTTGCATCATCTTTCACATGCCAAGAAGGATTGTCTCCACTCAATTGATATTTGGTGATAAAAGAAGCACGCTCAGATAATTTCTTGAGTACAGATTTAACCTTCGCTTTTGTGAGCGTATTTCCTGTTTCAAGCTCTACTCCAAATCTACGTTGGCTAACGAACTTTTTGTACTTTACAACCGAAAAAGGCATGTGCATCTCCAACTTACATTAGAAATATTACAACATCTATTCAGGTAAATCAAGTCTATTAGCATTCATTGGAGATTTTGCCACATCTTTAATCGACAAACCGTCTATATTTTTTGTGTTCAATGCTGGTGGCTCTCCCCAAGAGAGAACAGGATCAGGTAAATCTCTAAGGCCAGAATCACCACGAAGACGCTGTGTTATCGCTTTAAGCTCCTCTTCGTATTTTTCGTCCCATGTCTTTGGACGTTCAACTTCTGGTTGTTCTGGAGCGACTTGAGTGGGAACAGATGCCCACATAATCTCAAGAGCTTCGATTAAATCAGAAAAAATATTGTTGACTCGATCTCGAAACCGCACCAAGAAAAGACCAATGGCAATGAACAATATCAAATTGAGCAATGACATAACAAACAAAAAAATCAATAATGCAAATTCTAATTCCATATTTCACCTTGTAATGAAAGGAGTTGTGGCTCCCTCACCGAGCGATTGAGGGAATATAGGATATATGTCTTGCCGTG
The DNA here is from genome assembly GCA_032358295.1 of Pterothamnion heteromorphum. Classification (NCBI taxonomy): domain Eukaryota; phylum Rhodophyta; class Florideophyceae; order Ceramiales; family Ceramiaceae; genus Pterothamnion; species Pterothamnion heteromorphum. The sequence continues at coordinate 27,550 of JAULBV010233925.1, read as the reverse complement.
CAACACCATTTGATATATTGCTCTTAGATAAGCGAACTGTAAAATTCGGCGATCTCGCCCAAAACTTCGATTTGAACAATCCAATTGTATCGGTCAACAAAGTTGTATTCGGAACAATGTCCGAATCATTAGAAACGAACTTAGTTACTGTATTGAACTTAAAAGAGAAATCAAACCCCAAATTTTGACTCGTTAAACAAATTTGCTCAGGAGGGAAAACAATCAAAGCTCTAGTGTCGAAATCAATGCCACTGTACTCGTTCTTACGAACGACCAACATAGAAAATTTCCACGAAGATGACCCCAGTTCCTCACCGCCTAAAGAACTGATACAAGACCACTCAAATGAAAATCTCCAAGTTTCTGTACTTCCAAGATTATCGTCGCTGGTGCCTGTCATATGACAATTGGCGACCCAAGACTGAGACCTTGCACTGTAGTGCATAGGCAATGGATTGGGCATCTCCAACCCATTGCGTTGCATGTAATTTGCAAATACGCTTTCATTGGACAAATTATGAAAGAAATACAAAACCAACGGCATGGAATCGCAAGAACCACAACTTGTTCCAATCAATTGTGTAGGCAAGTCCAGTACAGGGCCTTCTGTTCCAGAACCAAAAACCGCTTCCAAATTCTCAATATATGTTGTAACGCCAATAGTGGTCAATAAATCATTATCCCAGGAAGATGAAGTTAAGGCTTCACCACCTGTTAGAACTTCACCACCATCAGAAACATATTCAAAGAATGATTGATTTGTATCAACACCACCAACAATACTGGTTATGGCTTGACCACCAGTTATCACAACACCAGAAGATATGTGAGAAACAAAAGATTCAATCACATATGTGGTTACACCAATATTAGTAATTGAATTCGTATGAACACAGAAATTTAGACACTCTGGAATTTCGCAATATGGAACATCAACCAATGTGTTGCACTGATCGTCTGGTTCCACCAACCTACCATCGGCTGGACGACTCCATCGCTTAATGCTACAAATTTCCCAGTTCAATCTACTATCTGTGAGTTGCTGACAAATATCCGATACACTGCTACCAACAAGATTCTGAATGAACTGCTGTTTGCCTGTGGCACCTACGCATTTGATATCATCGGTTTGAATGCCTGTTATATCGCAACCCCCTGGTTGCCCGCCACCAACACCGTCACCTGCCCCCGTTGGGAACACGCAACAACCTTGCACTCGATACCATCGCAGAGGTAATGTTCCTGTATTCCAATAAAACTCTTTATCGATCTCAATTGTGGCTCTTGTTTGCCACTGAACATCAAGATCAAATATAAGAGAAAATTCACTGAGAGCTTCACCACCAGTTAAAACTTCACCACCGTCCGGGAAGTAATGGTATGTAGCAATCAAACTAGCCAGACCACCACCTACCACACCACCAGATGCAACTATGCTCCTGTAGACAAAAGTCTCTGCTGTCCCACCTGCTCTTGCGCCACCAGATGCAACTTCACGTTTAACAATCAAAGCATCTGCTTCGCCGCCCGCAACTGTACCGCCAGATGCAATTAAACTCCCAGTAACCAAATTAAATGCTGCCACACTACTTGTGTTGCCTGCTAGAGAAATGCCACCATCAGCGGTGTAATCTCCAGGACTATACCAATACGTCAACTTAGCCGATAACGCACTATCCTCTTCATAGCTGTATATTTGCCTATATCCAACGCTACCGTTGTCTTCAAGAAAAATTTTGATTGCATTGCCGGAAGCCCAATCGGGTTGGTTAATTATCTCTTGGATCAAACAAGAAATATCTGAACTGTTGTGAGTAGGATCAGCAACAGTAAAATCAGGAATATTATCCCAGTCAATTGCTATTTCTGTCCTTGGCCACTTACTACCAGATGGTCTATTGGCTTCTAATTGGTCGAGCCACCACGTCGGATTTGTAGCACTGTCTGGAGTTAGATGTGCAGAAATTTTGGCATTGCAAGTCCCATCTTGTGGAGCGACTCCCCAAGATGTACCATTGCGTGTTATAGTCAAAAACGCTTTCCGCATTCTTGACCCTTTAGGGATTCCAACCGAACGAAATGTAAACCAACAACCCATAGGATCATCGACTTGACCAATAAACATAGTTCCATTAGTCAATGCGCTGAAACCGGGCGACCAACTGCCATCGTCCAAACTACTATTCAATGACTTAATTGCAGTTGTACCACTCTCCATGTGATCCGCAGTACAGAGCGAGTTATACACTACCTTTTCTTGTGCCGTACCACCTACTCTTGCACCACCACTAACAGATGGATTGTATTTCAAAATACTACTTGTGTTACCTGCTAGAGAAACACCACCAGTCATGGTGTGATCTCCAGGACTGAACCAATAGATTAGTTTGGCAGATTTTGATGGCGATTGATCGTAACTGTAAGGTTGTCGAACTGCCCACTTAAAACTACCAAAAACCTCTGTGACAACACTTCCATTATTTTCGACAAAAAACTTCAAAGCATTGCCGTAAGCCCAGTCTGGCTGGTCAATAATCTCTTGAATGATACAAGCAACATCAGGGCTATCATACTCTGCGTCGGGCGTCCAAGCAGGCAAATCGTCCCATGTAACTTCTGTGATTGTTCTAGGAAAATTTGTTGGACTGGCTGTTGGTGTTGGACTTGTTGGATTAGTTGTTGAATTATCAGATAAGTGACCACTTATTTTTAGATTGACGGTCTCTGTAGGTAGAAGTACCTGATTTTCTGTATTGTTGGCAGTAAAGACAATATATGCTTTGCGAAGTCTTGATCCCTGTGGGATGTTGACGTTTTGAAAAGTGAAAAAAGCATTGTAGCTAGTGCCTGTGTATGGGCTGTCGACTAAAACCCGACCTCCCATATAGATATAATCGTAGGTCAATGCTGCATAAGAAGGTGAACCACTATCATTGAACACATATTGCCCATCATCGGGAACAGTGCTGATTTGATTGGTTTCAGTTGTACCAATTTCCATACCATCAGCAGTACAGCCAGACAAAGCAAAGACTTGAGTTGCCTCACTACTGTAATAAGACCAATACAAAATCAAAGCATCGTCTATGCTTTGTTGGTCAGTAGGGGATGGATCAGGAACAAATTCAAGGTGAGGCAAAAGCAAACCAGAATCAAAAACCCTAAACCCATCAACAAAATCATAACTGTAATTGTTCAATGTTTAGTTTTCGCTGTTCGAGGTGATCTTAGGGATAATCGTCACAGTGTCACCACTGGTGAGAACTCTGGTCACTGGGAATCGCTCACCCAAAATTAAAGTGCCCGAACTTGCTCCCACGATAAAATAACCATAAACTGTTGCGCTACCTGTGGCAGAATAAACCTGTGAAGCATAACTCGACTCTGCCTTTCCACTCACAGTAGTCGGATCAGACCAACTGCCTCGACTGAGAGTCTTTGCGCTGTAACCTGAAAAGCTAGATTCTGTAAAGTTAGCAGCAGTGCTACTAGCAACTGGCGTGTAGTTGTTACTATACAATTTCATTGTCAAGTTCTCGCTAATTGAGGTGTCCTTAAGCATCCATTTAAGCAACACTACTTCGCCAACATTTGCAAATATAATTGCCATATCCTTACCTCTTTTGTTTGAACGAAACCGTCTATCTTGTATGTATGCTTTCTAAAATAGATTGAATTTGTCGTCATTGTTTACTATACAAAAACAAAATCCCCGTGGTTTAACGGGGATTTTGTCACATATAAATATGAGAAGGTCTTAATTTTCGCTATTCAAAGTAAATAGCGGCGTAATGTTGAGTACGTCTGTGTTAGAAAGAACTCTTGCAGCCGCAAATCGCTCTGACCACAAAAGAACAGTAGAAGTGGCTCCGACAATGTAATATCCATAGATCGTGTCACCTGTAGCGCCACAAGTCCAACTTTGTTGCGAATAACTACTCTGAGCTTTGTTAGAAACAGTAGCAGCAGCAGTCCAACCGGCACGAGTCAAAGTTTTAGCGGCATATCCTGTAAATGTAGTTTCAGTAAATGTACTGGCAACTGAAGATTGATCTGGAGTTACGTTGTTTTTGAACAACTTCATTGTATAATTTTCGTCTACAGTTAGAGCATCTTTCAACATCTTGTCCAGAAGCTCTATTTCTCCGACGTTTGCTACTACGATTGGCATGAATATCCTTTATTGTTGATCTGGAGCATTTTCTTCGAGTCGTTCCAAGATTGCCGCAATCATTGGGTGACGAACAATAGAACTAGCTTTGAAGTATATAACGCCTACACCGGGTAAATCTTCGAGCTTATTAACAATGTGCATCAATCCTTGATCTTGCGGACGAAGATCACTTTGATTAGGATCACCAGTAATGATGATCTTGCTATTCTCTCCGAAACGAGTCATGAATAGTTTAAGTTGCGACTTGGTTGCATTCTGTGCTTCGTCAAAAATACACACAGAATCATCAAATGTACGTCCACGCATGTACGCTATAGGAGCAACTTCAATACTGCGATCAATCATCTCTTTTTGAGGCCCTTCCATACCAACGCATTTTTGAATACTATCGTACATTGGCATCATGTATGGAGTGACCTTTTCATCAAAAGTTCCTGGCAAAAAACCAAGTGATTCACCTGCTTCGACAATAGGTCTAGTCAAAACACACTTCTTCTTACGTTTCGCAAGAATCTCACTGATGGCGAATGCACACGCCAAGTGGGTGTTGTGTGTAACAGTAAAATTATCAGTTAAATACAATGAATCTTTATGATCTACAGTAATACATTGCATTTCTTCTTCGCCCAAGCGTTCAACTCTATCAATATATCTTTTTGGAAAATATTTCGATCTTGCTTTAACCAACCTTTGCTTACGAGTCAAAAAGAAAACATTTATTTCCGCAGGAAGATTCACATAACATCTATATGAAACTCGGTGTCTACTACCGTCTTCTTTAATTGATCCTTTCTTTTCATTTATTTTTGTTGATCCGCCTAACGAGTATACAAGTTGGCAAAAATCTTTTGCCAACTTTTCAGAAGTGGTGCAATAAGAAATTGCTCCTGTTTTTTCTACGCCTCCATCACCATCCATCAACCCTTGAAGTAAAGCAATCCTCTGGTCAACAGATGCCAGCAAGTATTGCTCTGGAATGTGTTTCTCCCACGCATACTTACCCCATAAGCCTAAAGACCTGAGTTCATCTTTATATTTGTTTTTTCCGCCACGACGAGCTTTAACAATTCTGTGGTCTACAGATTTTTTATGATGTTTGGTCTTATAAACGTATCCTGAGTCCAAACAAGAACCAACTTTTTCATACACTTCTTTTTCAGAAGATGAAAAACACACATTAGAATTTGTCAAACTGCCTTCAGCAATGAGAATTCCCATCAAATAAGCTGGAATGACATGCTGTCTTCTATCGAAATTGACTGGTCGTGTGGAAGGAATGGATAAAACTCTCTTGCCATTTTTCGCTTTACAGTTTTTTTCAATGAATTTTGTGTCTACAACTCGCTTCCATCCGTTGTTTGAATGAGAAACACTCCAAAGATGGTCCTCACAACAATCAACATAAGTTAAATCTGAAAAGTGGACTCTACAAATCTGCTTTTTTCCTTGAGGAAAAACGCCAATGATTTTTGAGAAATTTCCATCAGGATTAGCAATTTCATCGCCAATCTTAGCATCACCCATAGTAATTGCGCCATCTCTGGTATAGAGTTTGGAGCTTAAAGTTAATGCTTTGCCACATCCGGCTGGGCCAAGTAAAAACAATACATCGTGTTGATCGAATGCACCCCAGGCCATTTTCTGAGCCTGATTGAGAAATTCAAGATGAAAAGGATGTCGTTTCGCTTGAGCTTGAGGGACAATGGTGTCTCGTCTGCTGGTGGTCTTCTCAGACCTTTGGGGTTTTTGTCTGGCCATGATTTATTTAAGCTCCTGGTTGCTCTTTATTTAATGTCAAAGATAAAAAAGGGAGCTTGTTTGTACAAGCTCCCCAAGAAGATCGGTTTTCCACGAAATTGTTCTTTTCCGGCGCATTCAAAATGCGCTGATTCTTGCAAAATGTCGAAAACACCTCATAATCCAACCAAGGCCAGCTTGGATTGAAATTTCCCGATACGACATTGGGAAGTTCCTCGATCAGAAAATGATTGAAGTGTTTTATTTCTGCTCCTATCACGGATGCCGCACCTTCCAAGACCACGGTTAAGAGATTGCCGCTCTCTTGGGCTGTCCGTCAGTTAAGGTCGTTGTCGTCACCCGCTATCGTGACGCTAATAGCCGAGCGGTCTAATTTGACGCTACAAGACAAGCGTCCAGTTTTAAGGAGATGGAACTCCAGGTCTTGTTGCAGACTCCGCATCATGGAATATTTGCAGCCAACCACAAATGGCTCTCGATGTTTAAGGCAATCGACTCCTCCCCAAATGGGGCCGTGATAATGTATTGTATGCTTGCCAATAAAAAACACCAAAGACTTCTAAATACACCAGGAGAAAAATAATATGATGGACGGATTTAGAACATTTCTGGAAAGTGAGGAGCAAGAGAACGTCAAAGCGATGATCTCCAAGCTACCGAAAGACCATCAAAAACTATTGAATGGTTACAAATTCAAATACACGCCTGGAAACACTCTAAAAGGCGATGACGAGCATATTGGCTATATCCACAAGGATAAAATCGTTGTGGCTGCTCCGTGGAACTACGGAAGAGAATTTACAACTTTGCATGAAATAGCACACTTGGTCTACGAATATCTTTGCACAAAAAAATGGAAAGATGAGTGGAAAAAAGCAGTAAAAAAACACCCTGATCGTCAAAAACAAAACGATGAAGAATTATGGTGTATGGCTTACGCATGTCACTTTGCAAAACATAAAATCAAAGTGCATGACCACCCTGAATGGCAAAATTATATGAAGCTATTTTGCAAAGAAACTGGCTGAGTGCCTGATAATTTCATCAAAGTAAAGTCGCCAGCTTCTTTGCCAACAACTTCAACGAAATCAAGATCGAGAAAAAAAGGCTTGATCTTTGAATAAGGTGGCAAACCATTAAAACACTCACGGTTCTCTTCTCTGTTTGAGAGAACAGCGAAACAAAGAGAATACAACCGTTCTACGTCTTTCCAGTTGGCACCAGCACACCAGTCCAAAAAAACACAAGGATCGCCAACAAATCCAGCTCTAACTCGCCAACCATAACCCACTCGAAAACAGCCAATCTCCACCAACTCGTTTTCAGAAACGAGTCGGTTGAACATCATCGTACAAGCATCTTCTGGGGCAGGTTTGAATTTCATGCCCCAATCTTACCATGAAATCAAATTTTCGTAAACCAGATTTTTCGGGCAAACGATGTTGCATCCATTCAGATAGGTCAAAAACAATCGACTTCTTCTTTATCAAGAAATGACACTCTCGTTCTCAATTCATCGAGATCAAAAGAATTTAATTGTTGATCTAATCTTGAGTAATCTTCAATTTCATCTTGTGTAATCTCGCCAGATGATCTGATAGCAAAGAGTTGTTTTCTATTAGAGATAACATCTTGAATGCACTCGGTAGAACATATGCACTTTACCACATTTTTGAAAGAAAATGTACAACCAAAAATGGAGTTCAATTCTTCAATATTCATATTATGAGTGCCAAATTCGTCTATTTCAATCACTATTCCCTCTTTTCAGGTAAAAAGAAAGCGACAATAGAACATCTCATCTTGTCGCCCGCCGCTACGTCTACACGATTAACAGCGTGCCACACGGCTCCCGATGTGAAAACCATACGATTGGGCAATGGAGCAACGTATTGACCCATGCCATAAGCATTAAGCAATGGAGCAACGTAGTCACGAGTCATTGTGTCCACAACTGATCCCTTGGCATTGTTCAAGACAAGCTGCTTGCTCTCTTCAGGAGGTGGCGTTTTGGCAATATAAAGCTCACCGCCCCAATGCGGGTTCCATTCCTGGTGAGGATAAAAAATGCACGCCCCTGTGTATCCAATATCATCATGCCAAGAAATTTTAGTTCCAGCAGGATATATGTACGGTGTATAGATGATGTCGTTCCAATCTTCACCTTTCTTGCCAACAATGTCCTCAAGTTGTCCGGCCAATGCCGTCACCGTTTGGTCAATCCAATCCATTGGATTGTTAAACGGAGCTTTTGAGTTATACGAAGACAAACTGGCTAAAACTTGCCCGTCATTAATTCGCCAAACCTTCTGCCAAGCAGTGCTTGAACGATAGGCATATTCCAAACCATTAAAATAGTTCCAGAAATATTGAAATCGCTCTTGTTCAAAAACTTCATCCAAGACAGCTAGACTAGAATCTTTAGCAGTTACTTTCATTTAATCCCTTTTTCTCAAATAGATTTCAATGGAGATGATTGAACATCAGACATCAAACGAGGAAGAACAACCATAGCTTGCTCAGTCATTCGTTCAAATTCACTGATATCAAGGCTGAAAATGCGATAATGATGAATGATCTGATTCTTCATGATCTGTGGTTTGTGTCCACGATTTTGAGCCTTTAGAGTCATAATGAACGATGGACCGATCTGCGGCAATTGCTCTGGCCACGGACCAATATCATCCCAGGCTTCACGAGTAATCAACAGAACGTGTTCCTGAAGGAAGTCAACTCTCTGATTCCCCATCATGTAAGTCTGAGTATCAATGCCGACGAATCCAGACTGTTGTGCCTCACTGACGTTAATCAACAAGTCAATCCATGCTGGGTTGAGAACCACTACATCACAGTGCATGAAAATGAAATACTTGCTATTCTTGTCAGCAGCTTGCACGCCCTTGTTGGCTGCGGCTGACCAATACAAGTTCTTGTCGTTACGAACAACCTTCACTTCACCTTCAATCTCATCTAAGAACTCCTGAGACTCTTTGCCGCTACCATTGTCGACAACAATGATTTCATAATTGTTGTTGAAAGAAGCTACTGCAATAGATTGCAGACAAATATTGAGGTATTCAGGTCTGTCCTTGTGAACCACGATGATCGAAACATGCTCGTCAGTATTCTCATGAAGTTTGACGCTCAGTTCTGGTCTGTCGCCCTCTAAAGGATTGTGAATCGCTGGGCTTGTGTGAGGCGTAATTGAATTTGCCATAATGTACTCCTTGATAAATTAGTTGTTTCTTCCGTATCTTTCTTCGCATTTAAGCACAAAATATTCAGCAGCTTCTTTTCCAGTATCAAAAACTTCTTCCCAAAACGGTTCAGCTTCATTCGGGTCTTCTGACCTTCCTATTTGATGAAAAGATACAAGAAACCTATTGTCATGAAGTTTTCTCAACATGATTTCAAGATTGCTAATTTCATACTTGTAGTTTTCTACAAGAGCTAGAATTGATTCTATTTCTTTATTCATTATTCTTCCTCGTCTACATCCAATTCAAAAACTCCCCGCTCGCAAACACAAGCCATAGGGCCGCTTGGAGTAGGAATTGATTCTGTGTATCGCTTGGACAATCCCTTGGCGTACTCATCAGCCTTGGATGCTTTCTTAAAGGCTTTCTCAGCCTTCACCACGACATACTCACCATCGACCTGACGGGCAATGGAAATTATTGCAAACACTTTCATGATTGTTCCTTTATTTCTCGATGACGAGATTGAGATAGTAAATCTGCACAGTATGCCCAATTGCTCATTAATTCTTGAATCGAATCAGAAGACAAATCATCGTTTGTCAAATTGAAACAGACTTTCATGTGTTGAATAATTTTCATTTTAGCTGAAAAAAAATCAAGCGATGGATCATCATAATCAAATAGGAGAAAACTCGTAGCAACCTGTGATTTTGAATTGTCGAGCCAATAATTTTTCATGATTACCACCTTGTGTTAAACACCTGTGCTGCCAAATCCAGCTTCGCCACGCTCAGTAGATTCCAGTTCGTCGACAATATTCCATGAGAAATACCAAACTGGCTTGAGTGCTATCTGAGCGAAACGGTCGCCATGCTTAATGTTGACAATTTCTCGTCCTGCATTATTGAGAACAACCATCAACCGACCACGGTAATCATCATCAATGGTTCCTGGGCTATTGGTGACTTGAATTCCCTTCTGAGCCAATCCACTACGAGGACGAATCTGAGCTTCCCAACCGGGCGGCAGTGCCATACAGAAGCCACAATCAATGGTTTCAATGTGGCCTGGAGCTAAACGAAGAATTCGTTCACCCACATCATTCGCCGGGATGTTCGCTATCAGGTCTGCCGCTGCTGAACCCTTTGTCTTGTACATCGGGATGAATTGGGGGTTGTCGGCTTTGATCTTTACTTGGATTCTCCCACCCAGCGTCAAATTCGTCGTTGAAGGGGATGTTGTTGTTGTTTTCTTCTTCATGGATTTCTCTTTCTGATTCATCACCTAGCTCTGCCAAAAACTCTTTTGGTGGAGCAGGCTTGTCTTGTAGTGAATTCTGTGCTGTCGCTAAATGGCGTGAATACATTTTCAGCCAAGTTCCGAGTGCTTGCTGCGGATACGCCGCAGAAGATTTTTTTAACTCAGCTTTTAGTCTAACATCAATAGTTTTTGAATCAATCCAGGCATGCAATCTGGTTAAGGTCATGGGACGTAAATTGCACGGGGTGCGTGCATCAAAGTCCTCTCGACCCATCGTCAATACTTTGAACCCTAAACTCTCTGTGTTGTTTGTACTCATTGAATGACTCCATATTGTTGTAAATCTGCACCATAATTACCCGCCTTGACATCAGAGATTCTCTGCATCATTTCTGGGTTCAGTCTAGGTTGCTCAATCATTGGAGGACGTAAATAAACAAGTATTTCTTGTTCCAAGTCCTGGTAGTCAACATCAGGAATCAAATCGCCTTCAAAGAACACTTGGTTGTTGAAATAATCCACACCAACATGAATAATGATTGGCTCAGAGCTTTCATCTATTTTGTTGAATGTGACAATCATTTTCATCACATTGGTTGCTGATGTGACTTGGTATTTACGTTCCATATTATTCCAGAAAACATCTAGGAGGCTGCTAAATAAGGTAGTACCATGAAAAACAATTTCAAAAATTACGTTGATTTGATTGAGTGTGTTGAAAAATACGGAGCAATACTTATTCCAGAGAATTTTGCCTGGGCCAAGTCAATTTCGCAATCGTTGCCATCACAACAATTAGAATTGCCCAGCGTTGAAAAACAAGGCAAAATTGAGCTTATCATGGATAAAAAGAACCCAATTTATGTGCAACTCTCGGGTGGCACCAAATTGTTCTTCTCGCTAGATGAATTCAAAAGAATAGACGGTAAACCAGAAATAGGCAAGACTATGGTTGTCACCATGCAACGTCTAAGCCATGATCCTTCTGAATTACCGTCTCAAATAGTTAAATGTCAAGTAATCTGATTACTTGCGCTGTGATTCCCAGTCGTCATTCCAATTGCTAACAACACCATCTGAAAGAACAGGCTCTGAAAGGACTGGCTGAATTGCCTTGAATGGTGGCAGTGGCGCATTAGATTCCTTCTTTAACTTTTCTAGGTCCAGTTTATCGGGATCAATTCCCGGACCATAAGGAGAAGGAGAATATTCTTTCTGTAGTTTTTGAATAACCTGATTGGCAATTTTATCTACCAACACCTTGTTACCGACGCCAAGCATAACCATTGTTAATACAATTACGACCAAAAGTAAAATATTGCTATTGTTTTTATTCATGAGAACTCCTAACGATGGTAAAGTAACAATCCATTATTCTCTTATTTACTCTCACTGCTAACTTTTTTTGCCCATTGTTCTCGCCTTGGTGTGACGTTCTTCTTTTCTAACTCAGAAAGCACTTTCAGAGCTTGTTTGTAATCTTCATCAAAAGATTTAGGCGTCTCAATTTTCAAGGTGGCGATTAAGTCACCTAATACACCATTGCCAACAGGGAATCCTTTCCCCTTTAGACGGAACCTTGTGTGCGACTGACTTCCAGCAGGGACTTTGACCTTCAAAAAACCTTCAGCTAAAGTTGGGATTTCAATTTCATCCCCAAGAACCAGTTGTGTATAAGAAACAGGGACTTCAATAGACATATTAGACCCTTCTCTGCTAAACAAAGGATGTTCTTTCACAAGAACAAACACCATAACGTCTCCAGCATTGCCACCTCGAAGAGACTCTTCGCCTTCCCCAGCCAAACGGACCTGCATGCCATTTTCGATACCAGCAGGAATTTTAATGTCGAGAGCTTTTTCATGGTAGCCTGGAAGATATCCAGAGCCTATACAGTCACCACACTTTACTACACTCGCTTTGCCTGTTCCACCACAAACTTGACAAGCAGTACGAAAACCAAAAGGAGAATCTGCAACTTGCACAGCGCCACTACCTTCGCAATTAGGACATGGTTGAAAGCCAGTGAAACCATTGCCCATGCAACCCGTACATCGCTTACGCTTTTTAATCTTGACGTGCTTCGTGCAACCAGTCAACACTTCCTTAAATTCCACTTCTAACCGGACGGTAATATTTCTACCTCTGAAAGTGCTGCCACCAAAAAACTCTTCTGTAACCTCTTCAAAAGAAAATCCTGGTGGCGAGCCAGGATTGGTTTTAGGCTGAGACTTACGACGAAATCGCATGTGCGGAGCAGCACCATCATACTTAGACTTCTTTATCAAGTCGCCTAGAGTATCATATGCTTCTTGGACTTCTTTGAACCGCTCAGTTGCATTGGGATCACCAGGATTAAGATCAGGATGATGTTGCTTGGCTCCCTTGCGATAAGCCTTCTTGATTTCCTCAGCAGTTGAGTTCCTGGCTACACCAAGAACTTCATAGTAATCTTTCATTCTTCATTTAGCACGCACTTAACAGCGTGTGCTTCCATGAAAAACCGATCACGGTGAGTGTCATCATAGTTAGGAGCAATGACGCCACCACCAGAAATCAACACTCGGTCGCCAACACCAAAGCCCCAATCTTCACTTTTGAAGCATGGACCTACTGCCCGTACATACCCCTGAAGTGGAACCTTCAGGTCTGTCTTTTCAGAAATTTTAATTGACGTATTCGCCAATTCCTGAACCGTCAGCATCTCAATCAACACCTGCGCACCACATGGCTTAACACCTGTGATCTCTGGAACTGGTGCAAAAGCTGCTTCATGACCAACAATCGTTGGAGTGCTGGAAATTGAAAGCCCAGATGGTGCTAAAATATTGCTCTTTTTTGCCATTGTTAAAACCTTTCGGATTCATTGCCTTGGAAATTTTGTTCTACTCGAACATACTCTTCTGGACGTACTTGAGGAACTCCCCAAGTTGGCCCGTCTCGCTCACTTAGTATGAGCGGCTGGTCAGGTAGACGTGAAGTATGACCCACATCAACACCAATATTATAACCATTTATTGTCATCGTCCTCGTCGCCACGATCTCGGCTAAAGTTTGATCCCATGAGCCAATTGGTACTCGAACCGGCTCTATCTGGCCGGAAATAGATGTTGCTGCCATTATATTAGTGTCAGTCTGAGAAACTATTTGCCTTCCGTCAATAAATTCACGAATCAATGAATCACAAACCGATTCTTTAAGGTCCATGTATCCATAACAGCCTTCCTCGTAAATTTTTCTTGCGAATGCCAATAATTCATCTTGGCTAAAATTATAGCTTGTCATAGCACAACCTTTCATTATTCATTGTACATTTCCCTATACATGGCTACAACATCAGGACTAGCTTCGACTAAAACAACATAATCCATCATTTCAGTCAAACCTAATTCTTCGTCAGTTAAAAGCTCATGTCTCAAATCATCAAAATCATCGTCATTAGGCGGTTCTTCGTATCCACAAAAATGAAGAATAGGATTCATCCCCTCTGCATCTTGCCGAGAATCAACCGCCAAAATTCCATACTTAATGTCAATCATTTACTTTAATCCTTGTGGAAAATTCAAACTCTGCCCGTGGTTGATGGACACAGCAATCTTGTGGGTAATAGCATCAAACATACCGGCTGCACTCGGCCAACCATTGCCTGATCTTTTCAAACCACCGAAAGGTAAATGAGATTCTGCTCCAATTGAACCAAGGTTGAAGTACATCATGCCTGCATCGCAACGGTTGCGAACTTCACGCATTGCCCTATAATCATTCGTGATGCACCCCAATGAAAGTCCATATTCAGTATCATTGTATATTCTAATCGCATCTTCAAGGGTATCGAAAGGAATAATTGCCAAATGTGGACCAAAAACCTCTTGTTTTAGATACACCTTATCAGCCCACTCTGATTGATATACAAAAGGACGTAAAAAATATCCTTTCCCATCCATTCGACCGTCTGCATCGCCGTCAAATAAAACTGTGGCATCAGAGTCTGCTCGAACCAAATCGTTGAACTCCTGAACCCTCTTCATCTGCTCCGAGCTAATCAGTGGACCAAACGCAACAGAGCAAACTCCAGACGGTGGATCAAAAGGCTCAAAAGGATCAATAGCTACCGCTGTCCCTACTTCATGCAGTAATCGTTCTTTGAACTTTTCCAGTATTGATCGCTGAACAATCAAACGTCCCGCAGATACACATCTCTGACCACTGAGTTTGAACGCACTGTTGACACAGGCTGATACCGCTAAATCGAAATCACAATCAGCAAAGACCATCACTGCGGACTTGCTGCCCATTTCACAACTACAAGTCTTGTGCCAACTATTTGCACAAGCTATACGAATGGACTTTCCAACCTCGGCACTACCGGTAAAAGCAATATGTGCTACTCGTTCGTCATTGACGATCTTGGCACCTACTTCACCATCGCCGTGTAATAAGTTGAAGACACCCGGTGGGAAACCAGCATCTTGAAATAGTTCCGCTGTGATCTGTCCAACCATTGGAGTCAATTCACTAGGCTTGAAGACAACCGTGTTGCCTTCAAGCAGCGATGGGCCAGCACACCAGAAGCCACCAATAGCGAATGGAAAATTCCAAGGAGCAATCACACCCACAATGCCCTTGGGCTTGCGGATCACATAGCTATCCCGCTCTGGAAGCTCTGAGGACACAATGTCGCCAGACGGCTCACGACCCTTGCCAAAGCAAAATTGAGTCATGTGCAAAGCCTCAATGACCTCTGCTTTGCTCTCGTTCAATGATTTGCCAGTTTCAAGTGAAATGGCATTAGCGACATAATCCACCTTGGTTTCCAACAACTTCGCTAAACGCCAGAAATATTCAGCCCTCTGGACCCGACTAAGAGCTTTCCAAGATGGAAAAGCCTTCTGAGCGGCGACCAGGGCTTCATTAATTTCATCGTCAGTCGATTGAGGGAAATATCCGATTGGTTCTTCATTGGCAGGATTGAAACTGCCGAAATCAGCACGGGATGGGAGAAACCCACCGATGTAATTCATACCAATGTATTGACTCATGCTAATTCCTTTTCAATATAGTATGGAACACTGGAGCTAGGGTGTTTAAGACCAATCACAATTGTCTTTTCAGAAAAAGTGAAGTTATAATCGCAAAAAGCACCACGACGATGAAGATGATCCAATAAATCTTTGACCTTGGAAGAAAACGTGTGCATAGACGCATCTTCCTGCCATAAGTAATGAATTTGATTTTCAACATAAAGCACAATTCGAAGAATACCGAATTTCTTCAAAGACAGCTTCTTGCAATCCAACCAAAAATTACGCACCACTGCTGCATCCTCCACTTCCACAACCGCCTCCACTGCAACCACCAAGAACCTGAAGAGGATTACTGAAAGTAAACCCTCGTTGACCATCAGATTCTTTGAAGTCAATGGTGACATTGTTTAGGTCATCAACGAATTGCTTATGATGAACGACCTTTACGCCGTCCTGAACGATCAGTTCGTCGAATTCGGGATCGGTTTCTTCGTCCAAGCCAAAAGCATATGCGGGACCAGAACAGCTTTTTCCACGAATGCCAACTCGAACATTGGTGGTGTCCAAGGACATATTCTGGGATGCAATGATTTCTTTGATTTGGCCTACAGCCTTGTCAGTCAGTTTGAGAGCCATGATCGATCACCTTTCAAATGAAATAAGAAATGAAATAGCACTTTCCGTCTTTTTCTCCGACCAAGACGGCATGAAAATACTCACCTTGAATGAGTATTGAATCAAGAGTTTTCAGTGCTTCTTCACGAGTCGAATAAGATTGTACCACACCTCGTTCGTCAGAGAATGTATACATTTTCTGATTTTCCAGTGGGAACGCTACGCCAGGAACAATCACTCCAAAATGATCGAATATTGGCTTATCGCCCGCATCTGGGAACGCCTCCAGAAGAGAAATGGTACTACGAACATTATCTGTCATAATGTTCGCAAACTCATGAAGTGGATACACACGAGGCTCATAATTATATGGAGCTTGAACCTTTTGTGTGAATATTGGCGATCCGGCGACCGAACTAACGATTGGAGAAAACTCCATCGTCTGTTCAGGATCAAAATTGTATTTGCCGAAAAACTTGCGATTAACAGTAATCTTGCCTTCGGTTGTCCAAGTGCCATAGGACAAACCGTGAGTGTATCCTAATGATTTTGCCAGAATGACAGCCGCATTCGTCATCGTGATGCGATTGAAACCGTAATAAGATTGTTCTATATGCTCACGAAACGATTGGATACTTTTGCGGACTTCAGCCGCCAATGATGTACAACCAAGTTCTTCATATCTCAAAGCCTTCTTCTCGGCAACTTTGAGTTCATCCTGATACGCTGTATCGAAACGTAGGAATTTAGTAAAATTGTCAGGTTGGGCATTCCAGATTTCCTCGCCTTTTTTATAGACGGACTGAAGATCAATTATCTGCATACGCTTGGTCATGCGTATTTCTTCTCTCTCCTTAGAGTCTTTAAGGAGACGAACGTGCATTCTATTATTGGCCGGAATATCAATCTTCTTAATGATATTCCGGGCGAGCGATTCTTTGGTTAATGCTCGACCTAGTGCTGGAACAATTCGTTTAAGATTGTGATCCCTGGCAAACTGCCCAAGGACCAATAATTCCATACACTCCTGAGCGAAGTCTTGATCGTTGGCAATGACACCATCAAATATGGACACAATCTCAGGATGTTGGAAATCAACATTTTGAGCGAACGAACGGAGCTTCTGGCCCATTTTGCCGAGAGTGAACTCTAAGAGGGCATCATCGCATTCAACAACACGATAAAGCAATGAAGGCACACAATACTGTGGCGGTGGCTCATGACGAGCCAGCCGCCGCAAGAATTCATTTTGTAGCTCCAGGACTTTTTCAGAGGATAACCCGTTAGCCATATAAAGCTCCATTAAGCCTTGGGCGCTAAACAGCATGTGATTCGGTTTCCCTCTAGTTTGGGTGCCTTCTCAACAATGCAGAAAAGCTCAAGAGCTTGAGTCACTCTATTCATGACAACAAAACCCTGATCTTTATGAGACATCTCACGTTGTCCCTTAAACTGCAAGTTGAACTGCACACGATTACCATCTTCCAGGAATTTTTTAGCCTGAACGATTTTGTTATCGGTGTCATGCTCGGCAATACCGGGTCGCAATCTCAACTGTTTCAATTGAACTTGCGACTCACGCTGCTTCTTGGCACTTTCTTTTTTCTTTGCCTTTTCCTCATACCTGAACCGTCCGTAATCCATAATCCGGCACACCGGAGGACGAGCCTGGGGAGCAATCTCAACAAGGTCCAGACCATCATCTTGAGCTAGTCTGCGAGCCTCATCTGTCGGCATTACGCCGAGTTGTTCTTCATCTTTGACGACCCTAACTTGAGGAACTCGAATTTGAAAATTGATGCGATTTTCATCTTCGTTTTGACGACCACCATCTCGACCACCAAAAAAACTCATTGATTAACCTTTTTCGATAAGTTTTCAACCATTCTCCTCAGACCTGGAGTTATGTCTTTGGAATCCACGGAGACATTCACCACGAACAACGTGGTGCATTTTAGGGCGGCAGAGATGGCAACTTCTAGTTGTTCTTCCGTCTCAACCTTCACTCCTTGACCACCTCGTAACATTTCAGTCACTTTGTGGTAATCCCAATTTCTTATGTTGTTGAAGTCTCCATCCAAAAGAAATCTTTCTGTTGTGTAGCCCTGATTATTCAGAACAAACACAATGGGATTCAATTTGTGTTCTAATATTGTACTCAGTTCGGTCACGGACATTTGAAATGCACCATCGCCAACCAGCACAATTGGCCTCAAATGAGGCTTCGCCATCTGCAAGCCCAATGCTCCTGGTATGGCTGGACCCATACTACAGTAAAATGCCGGGCTGATAAAGTGGTGATGTGAAACAGTGAGTTCAGCAGCGCCAAATAAACATTCGCCAATATCGGCCACAACCGCCATCTGGTCGGTCAACATACTGTCGATTTTCTCAAAAAATCGAGTCGAAGTGATCTTGGTGTCGGTCATAGGAACAAACGATTCAGTCTTCTTGCGAATCGGAAGATTCGGGGCATCTCGCTTGCCCAAGTCAGACTTGAACAAATTATTGCAGACATCCAAGAACCGCACATCTGTATAAGAATGATTACGAATCTTCAACTCTTCAATAGAACAAGATACGGTTTGTCGTTTGGCAAATTTAGGGGATTGAAACCCTAACATCATATCTGTAAGCATTTCACCGAATATCAGAAGACAGTCAGAATCATCCACTAATTTTCGCAGAGATTCCTCAGACGTTTGATTGCCACAATATACCCCGGCAAACAATGGGTGATGCTCATTAATTGTCGATTTACTCAGTAGAGTTGTAACCATTGGGATATTGTGCCGCTCGGCAAAACGAACCAGCGCACCACCCAATCCAAATCGAGCAACCTGTACGCCAGCCATAATGACTGGATTCTTAGCCACTTTGATCCATTGAGAAATTTCAGCTAGAGCTTCTTTAAGGTTTTCTTCATCGCTAGGTGGCTCTACAGGCGTTCCCTGACGATATACGTCATATCTCAATGGCTGATCGGCTACATCACGAGGCAGTTCGATATACACCGGCTGCTTATAGTGATTTAACATTTCAAGAGCTTGGTCGATTTTCCAACCTGCTGTTGTGGCATCATCCAATATAACGCTGTGACAGGTTATATGGTTGAATATTTTCAACTGATTATCAAAGCCTTTGACAACATGATGAAGGAGAAAATCATCATTTCGCTCCTTGAGTCCTGGCGAACCACTGATGACCAATACTGGTGATCTTTCAGCATATGCTCCAGCCACAGAATTACAGAGCTTCAACGCTCCGACGTTATATGTGGCACAAACACAACCGATACCATGAACTCTCGCATATGCATCTGCTGCAAAACCAGCATGGTTTTCATCAGTTGTATTGATAAACTTAATCTTATCAGTCTGAGAAACTTGCTGGATAAACTGTAAAATGTAATCGCCTGGAACACCGAAGATGTGTTTAACTCCAGCATTCTCCAGGCGTTCGATCAAAAATTCAGCTACTGATGGCATTAGGTTTCTCCTAGTTTTCGGCTGTTGGCGATTCCGTGATTTTTATCAGGAATCCTTCACTGTCCACCGGAAAGCGGCGAACCCATTCAACTCCGACCCCAAGACCACAACCAAAATCTATTGGCGTCAAACTTGGGTCAGTAAAACTTGGCACTATCGGGTCTGCTAACGGCATAATTGGAGCAACATCAAGCAACTTAAGAAGTTTGAATTCTAAGTAGTAGCAACCAGCGAGGCAGGTGTCTGTTGGACCCCATTCATATACAAAGAAACTATCCATCAAGACATTCGATGTTGTGGTGCCATCCATTTCAAGTATATCTTGATATAACATTTCCGTATGTGCTGTTGCTCCAACAAACTTCATGATTCTTAACGGAGTGCCTTTTTTCCAAGTCTGAATACTTGTTCCATGATACCCACGCTGGACTTCCACAAGTCTATTGGCTTCATCAAAAGCAACAACCAACATCTTTTCTGGAAGTCTTGCCTGATCCATGAAAATTATATCACCAACCATTATCTGGTTAAAGCCAATATTGTCAGCTAATGCAAAATATGTGTCACTGGGCGTGATTGTCTTCTTTAACTTAGCTTTAGCCCACATCGTGGCTTCTAATATTAAATCAGTCAGGTCCATAGGACCATCGCAGTCTTCCATTTTGACACGGAAACTTGGCTTAGTATCATGCCTACGCAGAATAAAATCTGGGCAAACTCCTGGGATACAACCATCTTCTGTTGGACAACCTTGTGGTTGTGGCGAACAACCAAATCCTGAATTACATGTCATTTTCGATATTCCTCCTTTGACTATATATCAACATCAATAACTGTTAAAATATATCTAGGGTCTTGATATAATCTCGCATCCAGTTTAAGTTGCCATTGAACTCATCGAATTGAGCATATGCACATCGTACAGCATCTACAGCATCTGGGTCTATAGATTTGGTGGGAAAATAAACAATTCTTTTGATATTGGCCCCAATCAAACTGAGAGTGCAATGATAACATGGTGTATGAGTCAAATACGCTATACCGCCAGAAATAGAGCCTTTGCAATTGAATATCGCATTCATTTCGGCATGGACAACATGATCGCTATCTGGCATAGATTTAAGAGCGCCATCACAGGCCATAGAAATTGGTTCATTGTTCAAACCAACTATTATACAGCCTTGGGGACGATTAGAATTTGAACCGGCTGACAGCATAAACGCCATTGCCATCCAATAATCATCTCGATGAACCATTTCTTTGAAGCGTCTTCGCTTATTCATTGCTCATTTCAATTTGGATCAATCATCTGAATGAATTGAACTTCATAGTCCTTGAAGTGATTTTTGAAATTCTTGAGTTCTTTCTTTTGCAAAGAAGACAGATATTTCTTCAACACGTTTTCTGGCATTGGAACTCTCATTTCCCATCCAATCACCCCCTTAACTCTAGTGATGAAAGATGCAGAAACATAGCCCAAATGAAAATAATCAGCACACTCTACATGATAACTATCAGTCTGGGAATCATAAGTATACCCACCAATAGGCAAGCCTTTTTTGCAACTTATTCTATTCACAAAATTTCGACCACGCTCCCGATGGTGTGCCGTCACAATGACATACGTTCGCTCAAACGAAGGAACCACTTCCAAAAAGTGCTGCATTTCTTTAGCAGACTTAGCCTTAAGGTCGGCTGTAACAACACAATCAGATT
Organism: Pterothamnion heteromorphum; assembly: GCA_032358295.1. Lineage (NCBI taxonomy): Eukaryota > Rhodophyta > Florideophyceae > Ceramiales > Ceramiaceae > Pterothamnion > Pterothamnion heteromorphum. The sequence goes on along the minus strand of JAULBV010233925.1, from coordinate 6,315 downwards.
CCAACATTGTCCTTAAAATAATCTGTTCGGGCATGTTCTCCCTCCTGTAAATTATAGGAGCAGGTAAAGCAGCAAAAAAGCCTGAAATGTGGCTATTGTAAAAACAACAGTCAAGCCACACTTGGCATTTCGCTTAAAAAGATAAGTGACAATACCCAACACTAATATAGTGCCAAACATCTTCAATCCAATGAACCGTGAAACTTCCCAACCGTCACTGGCTAAGATTAGCCGAGCAACAGGATTTTGTTCGGTATGTTCAAGAACATCTCTTAAGTGAACTGTCAATCCGGTGTCTATTGAACCAACTCCACCCACAAATATCCAACAAATAGAAAATGTGAGAGTGCGGAATTTATCCCAAATCCTTTTCCATATCGATGTTTTTATTGGATTTGGACTTTCTTGGAGGTCGGCCTTCAATGACTCGTTTGACATCGGTGCTATCCTCCGCATCGGTTCGTCGCATTGTAAATTGACGATTTGGTTTTGACTTTGGCTCTGGTTTTGGTTTTGGTTTAGAAACAGGTTTAGACTGAATCAAATCTGGACTCTCTTTGTCAGATTTTCGATCAATTCTCGGTTTATCTTTTTCCTTCTCTTTTTCAATAGTCTTATCAGAGTTAGGGTTGCCAACCTGATCCATTTTTCCTTTTGCCTTCAACTTTGCATTTTTCAAGGCATTCAGGTCTTTCGCAAGTCCATCTACTGATTTAAGCCAACGATCAATGTCCTTGTGTGCAATGGACGCAGTTTTGTTTTTAGCAGGACGTGCTTTCTTGGGAGGAACAAAATCGTCTCGATTAAATAGCGTGCGTTGATCTGGGTGCGATTTATGCGCCCGTCTTGCTTCATCTATCAGCCACTCAGAAAAATTCATTGGTCTTCCTTTTTCTTTTTCTTCTTTTTCTTTGGATGTTCGGGCTTGCCGAATTCCTGTTGTGCTTTGTCCACAATAAATGGGGAAGGCGTGGATCGTGACATAACCCCAGCATTTGGAGGATATAGACCTAAAGCCCATCCCATTCTTTGTCTGGTCGAGGAGCTTGCTTCACCCAATGAAGAACGCCAATCTTTGAAACTTAATAGAGACATGTAACTATTTAGACCATGCCAACAAAAAAAGGATGGTTTTGCCATCCTTTTTCGTAAACCAATCATAGACAACAAAAAACCGCTGTGTTTCCACAGCGGTTTTTGAGTTCAAACAGTCGAAGTCGGCCCATTATTCAGGAGCGTCGACCTTCTGAAAGCGAGCCAGCACAGCTTCAGCCGCAGCATTCCGCTGCAAATCTTCATCTTCCTCTTCGGCCAGACCGACCCGGTTCAGGTCACGAGCAGCCATTGCAGAACCACGATTGGAGTTGATCTGATCTTTGACACGCTGTCGAGCAGCAGCCAAATCTCCAACACTCAACTTGTCCTTAAGAGAAGCAGACATTTGGTGCAGGTTCTTCTCGGCTTCTGACTGCTGAAGTTGCAGGCCGAGATCAGAAGCGTCCTTACGGGCCTCTTGAATCTCCCGCTCAAATCGTTCGACCAGTTTGAGGTTCTCGTCGTATTGCTGTTGAGCAAGAGCCTTCTGCTCCTGATTCACCTTCAGGTGTTCCTCAACACGAGCCAAATCAGCGGCGTACTTCGGAGCGTTCTTGTTCGGATCGCCCTTTGCAAGCACTGATTCAATTCGGTTCGTGAGCCGCTGTTGTTCTTTCAGATCGTCAGCAATCTGATTGTTCAAAGACACCAACTGCTTTGCAGCAGCCTCGACCACAGAATTTGCCTGCTTACCATTTTCGGCAGCATTGGAAATCTGCGACTTGAGAACACCCAACGGGTCAGCATTCAAAACCGCCTCGGCACTCTTGTCAGCCTGCGCCCCACCCCAAAGGCCAACAGCCTTAAGGAACCGGCGAGCCGGAGGGCTGACTGCTGCCAGCACCAAAAGAACAACGACACCCAACACGATTGTGGAAAGAGTCATAACCAATATCCCCTTGTGAAAAGTTCGAGACAAGTTGACACCCAACAGGGGCAACCTTTAGTGTCAAAGGCACAACCTTAGAACACTTCAATGCGTTCTGAGTTGACCTCAGAGCCACGCCAGATTTTGAACCAACCGCTCTTGACATCCATCTCCACGAAGACGAATTCTTCGACTTCGACACCATCCACGTCAGTGTTACGGGAGTAATCCCAAAACTCGACTGAACCTCTGGAGATTTCACTTTCGTCCACCTTACCGCTCCCATCGGGATCGGCCAGGACTTTGACATTGCTGACATAGGAGGTTCCTACATCATTTACCCGCCAAAATTCATCATGAATGATGTTGTTCGGGTCAGTGTCATCGTCAATCACGAATTTCTTCGTATCGTCCTTCACGGCTTCGTGAAGCCCCTCGTTGTACGCCAGATCATCGTACAATGACATAAGCAACGCTCGATGAGTAGTTTTGCTGTTACTGTCTGGATTCGGGACAATCCGAAGCCGACAATTGAAGTCGGGTTTCCCAATGGGACGAGCCAAAAGGACGTAATCGACCATACGGTGTTTGTTTCCGCCGAGAGACAGAGAGTATTCTCGAATCTCCCTTACTGTAAACCGATGATCTCGAAAGTCCAAAGAATCGATTTTGACCACACCACCAATTTTACAACCGATGGGATTGTAAATCAAATCCTCTTGAGCTTTACTGACCTCGGCTGGCTTGGGAGCATCGCCCCACAAACCAACCTTTCTCAACAGAACTTCATACAGTTTCATGTTTTTGCCTTGTCTAATGCCAGGGAAACTTCGTGTGGGAAGCAAACTGTTCTTAGTATTCTCTGAAGAACATAAAATAGACAGCCAAACCACCAACAACAATCACCACGAAGACGATAAACATCCCAGAGAAAAATGCCCCTGATCCACTTGATGGAGCGACTTGCAATGGATTGTACGAAGCGTCCACGAAATCTTTGTTGAACATTAGGTCTGGATTGTCAGCCATTTGAGGTGGCACATAACTCGGATCAACAGCAACTTTTTGTGCCTTTAACTGGTCGATTTCAGCCTGGAGTTTTGCATCCTTTCGGAGCATTTCGGCATACCGAGCTTGGTCCATGTCCGACTGATGGTGATACATCCACATGGCCCGCTGATGACTATTGATTGCATCAGACATGATCCATCCCATCAAAAATGGGCTGAACGGATCATGATAGTGCATCGGACTTCCGTAGTAGCCACCATAAAAGACGCTTGCACGATTGTTGTAGGTTACATAGCGTTCATTGGTGACATACCGACGAACAGTTTGAACCTGCGGTGAGTCTGGCTTGATTGTTTGCTGGACAACTTTTCCGTCAGCACCTTTTGATGTGTATGTTGCTTTCGGAGCTACTGATGCTTCGTATCGAGTTTGACTTTCAACACGCTTAGCGTCATTGCTCAATCCATTGTTGAAACTGCTTCCGCTTGGCTTCCGACTATTGCCATCAGCAGACCTATTGGCAATAGGCGGTCCAGTAGATGGTGGTGGGCTACCTGCCGAGTATTGCTTTCCCGGAGTAGATGGTGATGTTGGTGGTGTTGAACCACCCGACGAATACTTTTTGCCCGAACCAGATACAACTGGAGGACTTGACTTGACTGGGGGTGAAGAATTACCAGACGAATACTTTTTGCCTGGACTCGAAGGTTTACTAGCTGGAGGCGAGTAAGGTTTACTCGCTGGCGTACTCGGTCTGGTGGAAAAGGACGAACCCTTGTTCGGAGAACCAGAAGAGTAACTACGTCCAGAACCAGAAGATCGACTTGACGAACTCCTTGACGACGAACTCCTACCGGAAGAATATGATTTTCCGGCAAAAGTCTCTGGTGTATTGGTCACAAGGACCATACTCGCCACCAAAAACACCAACAGTCGTTTGAACATTTGCTTTGTCGCCTGTTTTGTCATTTGCTATGTCTCCTCTTCGGCAATTCTACCCTGGTTTTGCTGTGTTGTAAAGCAATATCACAAGATCAAATGTGATATTGCTTCTTGCCTAAGTTGTTTGAGACAAACAACTTAGGCAAACCAACTGTGGTTGCTTATGCTTAAAATGCGAAATCGACAATCTCATTGATGCACTCATTGTAAACGTCCTTCAACACCGGGTCGTGACGAGAGAGATTTTGCAATCCTACCCCCACAACGGAATTGTCCGCTGTCTGGATCACGAGATTTGAAAGAAATTTTCGATGTTGGGATGGCATGTAACCACGCATCTCCATCATGTGGTGTAGCAAACTATGATTTCCGTAAGCGTCGTTGATTTCAAGAACTGCCAAAAACGCAGGAATGATACTGCTTTGCAATGCAATCTCTCCTCGATAAGTAGTTGGCTGATCTTGAAAACAACCTTTGTATACCCTGTTGACGAATGATCTGAAATAACTGTCAGGACTGGATTCCGGCATTTTTGCCAGTGCCTTGTTCATCTTGGTCAAGCTGACGAGAATTTTGGTCAGAATGTCCTTGGCAACAACAGAGTTGTGAGCATCATCGCCCTGTTTCCAGGGATTTTCCAAAATTTGTCTGCAAGCGCTGACACCCTCAGCGGCACAATTTTCAATATCGACGTGGACAAGAATGCACTCATCATCCACACTCCCTGAATCTGGTAGTGATAAACTTGTAAGCAATTTTATGTTGCCCAACTTGATTTCATCATCAGTGTCTATTCGTTCCCAATTGGTTAAACAACATGAAGCATAAGACAAAATTGGCTTACGGTCTAACTTTTCAGCGACCATAGTAAGAGGAACGGCGATCTCTGAAGGTATTTTGGCAGCAGTATTCTCATGTCTAGCGAAAACGTAAGCGCTGGCCATATAGGAATAAATGTGCATCAACCGTTCAGTTCTTACTTCATCTTGATCTAGTAAAAAATTACTGTCAATCAAAGGAGCAACATCTCGTAGATTGTACACGAGTTCTTCTCGCACACATCTCTCTTCAATCCAATATGGCAAAACAGAAACTATATTCTCTAGTCTGGCGACGGCTGGAATATACTTTTCGTTTTTTGCTGTGATGGAATTTATTGGGTCTGCTACGCCTAGAAATCCACGATCTGTGATATCCCAGATGCTCATAATTTGTACTTTCCTGATTCGATCAAAGCCAGAGCCGTCATGTCCATATCGGCCCTGGCTTTACGGTGCAATGTTTGCAATATTTGCAATCTATTATAGAGAACCACAAGCCATCGAGAACTACATGTTAGACCAGTATGGTCAACAAAATTGGAATGATCTCCAAAAATATGGACGTATTTCAAGAAGACCATCTGAAGTGGCGTATCAAAGTATCTTAAAAGATACCTTTTCTCTTTTGGAAGTTCCACTACCTCCCATTGTCGGGACAAAAAATTGAGATCACGATTCTGTGCCAATATTGACGCCCTCTATAAACTCCAAGTAAAGGCACAACATGCCCCCGGCAAATTGCTGTGGGACGCAAGATCGAGCGAGTAAACTAAGAACTTCATTGACGAGCTTGATATCGTCAGTGGCTTCACCTGTCTTTTTTGCAAACTCCACATCTTCAATGCGAAGTGTGGGTTCAAGATATTTGTATGCTCGTTCGACGCCCTTGATTATATCGTAATTCAAGACCATCGAAACTCGGCGTTCGGCAAAGAGAAGTGACTTGGGAATTTTGCCGCCGCAGTGAAGCATCTTATCTTGGAAAAACTGATCCATATATTGTCTGGCTAACGCCCTTACATCACCATGAAAGTCTTGAGCAAATACCTTAATAGCTCGTTCTTGCTCTGGTGTGTAAGTTTCCGGCGATCCTCCCTCGCCTGAAACTTCAAATTCATCATCATCGTAATCATCATCGTTCAGGTCTGCATCGTGCCAATTTTGTTGAGCCATGTGCAACTCCTTTTTGATCTGGCGTTTTGAAGATGGGTGGTTGGGTGATAAACATACGAGAAAAACTTTGGGTTGTCAATACATACTGTAGGAGGATTTTACACCATGAGAAGGATTCTTGCAATTCTGGTGATTGTTCTGTCGGTGAGTGGTTGTGCAAACCTGAACCCACGAAACAATTCACCAATCAACAACAGTGACGGTCAGATTGATGAAATACGAAACAACCAAAACGGAGTGATGGCTGAGATCGGGAAACTGAAGCAGTCAGCCGAAATACAGAACAGTCAACTGAAAGAAGTTCAAAATGGGCTTCTCAACTTGAACGCCTCATTGTCTCGAAACGAAAACAGTGGAGTACAAATTCTCCAGGGAGACAGAGCGTTGATCCTCGTGTTCTCTCTA
>JAULBV010233814.1:0-11228 GCA_032358295.1 Pterothamnion heteromorphum | reverse complement strand
GAACTCACCCACAATGAAAATCGTCATGCAAATGTAAACAGAGAGAGGAAATGATAAATGCACTCTTGATAACATCCGGAGAGTCAAACGCGCGCATGGAGCATCTCGTAGACCTCTCCTCCAAACCCGGACAGAATGCATAGCCACAGTACACATCAACACTCCTTCCAGATATGAAGGCCAAGAGAATCGCAGTGTTTCATATGTGCATCAATGGGGAGGGGCTTAGTGAATATGTCCGCTGTGTTTTGAGCCGACGGGATGTATTGCACCTTCAGAACACCTTCTTCCACCAAGTCCTTGGTAAGGTGATACCGAAGGTCGACATGCTTCGGAAACCTCGGGTGATTCGGGATAGCCCAAGTCAAAGCCGGGCTGTTGTCTGCCCACACTTGAACAGGTAGAATACATTCGCATCCCAGTTGTTCCATCACTTGTGCCAACCACTTGGAATCTTTAGCAACCTCACTCATTGCGATGTACTCCGCTTCAGCCGTCGATTGCGCAGTGCAGGTCTGTTTTCGAGAGAAATATTGGATGCATGACCTTCCAAGGAATACAGCTCCTCCAGACATCGACTTTCGCCCATTCTTGTCAGCACCATGATCGGAATCGCTGAAAGCAGTAAGCCGAATAGGACCTGAACTGGAAAGAACCATGACAGTGTTCTGGGTTGTAGAAAGGTAGCGCATCAGACGACGGAGTGCAATCCAAGAGGCCTTAGTGGGAGCTTTTGTCTGACGAGCAAGAATGGAGATCGGAGCCATGAGATCGGGACGGGTTTTGACAGCAAAGTACAAAAGGGAACCGATGAACTCCTGATACCTTGTAACATCCGCAGAAGTCTTGTCAAGTTCTTCTTCCAGCGTACTGTAGAAATTCACCACCATCGGCGATCTGATAGGTTTTCCAATTACACCCTGCGCGTCCTCCAAAAAACTGTCGGATTGCTTGACGCTGTGAAAGCTCAACTGTACGAGTCCCGTCTTCCGAACATTGCCAATAAAGACTGATGCCCAAGAACCATTCGGCCTGACCGAGCACGCGGATAGTGTAGAGCCTTCGAAGAACTGAAACGATTTCATCAAGTTCGGCCTGGGAAGAAGCTGCAATCAAGAACTCATCTACATAAACCACAATATAGCACGTAGAGCCAGCATGCACTCGTTTGAACACACAGGGTGCACTCGGAAGCTTTGAAAATCCTTCACGTAGTAAATCCTGGGATAACTTCTTGTGCCACTCATGATGAGCTTGCTTGAGACCGTAAATGGCCTTCAGTAGTTTGCACATTGAATTGCCATACGGAGGTGGAAGGTTCCGTGGTAGACGGATGTAGATTTCTTCTGCAATATCGCCGTTCAAGAACGCACATTTCACGTCCACATGAATGACGTGCAAGTTATGCATAAGACAGTACGTCAAGAACAGACGGACAATTGCGAAATCGACGACAGGGGCACTCTTCTGACCGTAACTGTCCGGCTTCTGCATATGCCCCCTGCAACAATGCGGGCCTTCTGTCTCTCCAAAGATCCGTTCGAATTTCGCTTGACTCGTAAAACAACGAAAGAAGGTAAGACTGTAGCTCCACGTGGTGCGACCTCGACTCTTCGAATGGTTCCAGTTTCAACGAGACTTCTGTGCTCCAACTCGATTGCATGAATCCATCCTCGAACTTCTTCTTCAGTCGAGCTCATTGCTTCAGATACAGTCGGTTTGTCGGATGTCGTTATAACAAGGTTGGCTGCATGCGGTTGATAGCGCTGCGGTGCAGTTCGTTCTCGCTCAGGACGGGGGTTGTGACGCACACCCTCTTCATCAGAATCCACTCGATATCGAGACTCCCGGGTCGGCACATACGTGAGATCCGAATGCGCCACAGGTTGAGCTGTCTCTTCAGACTCAGAAGTATCACCCGCAGTATCGTCGTCTGCATCGTGTCCAGAGTCTGAAGGTGTTGATTCGTTCTGGGATTCGGTTTCCACGTTGTTTTCAACTGAGTGTGACTGTGAAGAGAAACTGATGCTTGACTCAGTGGATACTTCATCTCCATTGTCAACTTGAGTAGTGAAATATCCAGGGATATCCTCCACGGTTGCCGAAGAGGATGTGTCATTGCTCTCGGTCTCCTCCTGTAGTTCCCAATCAAAGTCTGGATCGTGATCGGTTTCAACGTCAATGTGATGGTCTTGAAGAAATTGACGACCAGGAAATACCGATTCATCAAATCGAACATGACGAGATTCAACCACCGAACCGTCAGGGAGTAGAACTTGATGGATTCCATACGGCAAGCATCCAAGCAAAATTCCAGCACGTGCTCGAGCTGAAAATCCCCTTTGCTTTTCCTTTGGAGTTAGGATGAAAGCCTTGCAACCAAACGTTCGCCAGTGTTTAGCCGACGGCTGATTCCCCGTGAGACGAAAAGTTGGCGTTTCATTCGTAGCAGAATGTGGAAGCTGATTGTAGATGCGTGCGGCATGATCAATTGCCCACGACCAGAACGGAGAAGGAAGGTCAGCAGAGATTAGCATTGTGCGTGCTGGTTCCTTAAGTGTGCGGTTCATTCGTTCCGATACAGGATTTAGTTGAGGAGTATATCCTGGTGTAGATGTGAAGGTGATCTCTGGGTGCATGTCGTGAAGAGGTAGGTATTCCCTTCCCTTGTCGGTATGAATACGACGCACGTTGGTAGCATGACAAAGGAGATCGAACGCTCGAAAGAACACATGGGTGTAACTTGAAACAGCCTTCGTTGGGGTGTTGAGGACCCAGGTATATCTCGAATACGCATCTGTGAACGTGATAGCGTAGCGTTGGTTCTTGTCATACAACGGAGGAAACGGACCAGCTACATCGTAGTAGATGATGTCCCCGATGTTGGATGTCACTTCGAATTTTCCCTTGAAAGGGAGCTTGTGAGCTTTCGCTAACTCACATGCATCGCAAATCTGATTGGGGATGATCTTCACATGCGGAAGGTCAGATACATGATGATGCAACTGAGATAGGCGCCGGAAATTTGCATGTCCAGATCTCTCATGCCAGAGCTTAGTGGACACCTGAAGCGCTGATGACGTTCGATTGTACATCCATTCCCGCGGAACATGATATAGGCGAGTATGATCATCTTTGGAGATGGCCGCCAACTCCACGTCATTCTTAGACAAGACACAATTGTTTCCATTGAAGATAACACTGAGTCCCCGATTGGTCAGTTGAGAAACCGAGATGAGATTGTACTGAATGTTGGGTGTGAGCATGACATCCTTCAGTATCATGTTGACCTTCGGCAGATTGATGTTCACAGTTCCAATTCCGGAGACACCGTTGTTCGTTCCGTCGGCTGTACCAACGACTTTCTGAGAGTCCTCCTGAGATAGGTCGCGGACCAGAAATGAATCACCAAATATGTGTGAAGATGCTCCGCTATCGATGATAGTCAATCGGGTCGAGGCAGGGGAATGATCGGCAACTAGGCCGTTGTCCACTGTATCCGCAGGAAGAGATATAGGAGGTTCCAGTTCGTGTGACACTGTCGCAACTGCCGAGATGGTGATGTTTCCTTTCTTCTTCTTCGTAGACTTCTTCTCGGCGCTGTTTGTGCCAACAAGACCCAGCTTCTCCCGAACGTGTGGAGACAGGCGATTGTTCGGGGTTTTCGGGTTCGAGAAGCAGTCCTTAGCCGAGTGGCCAAGATGTTCACAAAACTCACATTTCGGCCTGGGACGTTCGGAAGACGCGGCGGCTAGCGAAGATTGTTTCCCTTCAGCATGATGATGACGATGAACAACGTGGGTTCCCTTTCGATGAACATTCTTCTGGTTGGACGCACTGCGTCGAGATGCCTCTTCATCGATAAGAGTGGATGAAACAAAGTCAAACGTCAGGTCTTTCGCGTCCCGGGTTCTTAGAGAAGCAGCTGTTGCGTTGTAGTCACAGTTATTGTCGATAATCGACAGAACTAACACACCGTTGTGCGCCTCTGGTAGAGCAACTTCCGGACCCATCTTGTCCAGTTGAGAAATCATCGATGCAACGTGATAACAGTGACGGACCATGGAGCCGCCATCATATCTTGCGTGATAGAGAGATGTCATCAACGTAATACGCGATGCCGCGCGAGAAGAAGCATACCTTTCGTCCAGTAGTTGCAGCATGTGAGCGGGCATACCGGTTGCAGACTCCACAACGCGAAACGGGACATCCCCGAGTGACGAAGTAATGATCTGAGTAGCCTTATCACGCATGCTGATTTTCTTCTGTGCAGCCTTGTTGGCCGTGCCGTCTGCAGAAGAGGCGGTCTCAACGTCCAAATCAGATTTGTCCAAGAGCTTCTCTTCGGTCAGCGCCGCCGCGTTGCACACATTCCAGAGATTCTTCGACCGCAGTTTCGCTACCAAGCGAGATCGGTACAGCAGATACTCCTCCTTCCTTGATGCTTTGAAGGTAAACCCGGCATTGGAATCCGAATGAGATGAGTCACGGTCTTCCGCGAGTGAGGGGGCGCGGCTGGCGTCCATCGAGAAGTGGGCGACAACGAGAGCGAAGGTAGACGACACGAAGAGCAGATGAAGCAGTGAAGGCGTCCTGGGCCCATAACCTGGACGTGTCAGCAGGTAGAAGTTCGCTCTGCCTCAACTGAGGGCTGAGCAGTCGCCAGAAGGGCTTTATAATCGGAAAACTAAATGAAAGATAACATTCTGGTGAGAGAGAGAGGGAAGAGAGTGAATCAAGCTAGAACTCACCCACAATGAAAATCGTCATGCAAATGTAAACAGAGAGAGGAAATGATAAATGCACTCTTGATAACATCCTGTAGGTCAGGATTTCGGTGGTGCGGCTGATTGCAGGAAGTCGGGACACTCGCTTTGAACGCTCTGTCCTCTTCCCAATGGGGTCGAGGCACAGGTAGTCTTTTATGTAGATACGAAACACTAAAGCTGTCCCGGCGTACGTGGAAGCTTATTTGACGTTTATGCGCTATGGCTAATGAGCTTGCCACCCACAAAATTCAAGCACGGAGCCGCTATTTCGTCCGCACACCGCTCCTGATTTCTCTATCCGTCCGCCTTTTTCCACTTCCACTGCGACGACACCCGCATTTTACACAGCCGAGCCTATCGATATAAGCACGTCGCCATGCTGGTGTACGGCCACTACCCAACTCTCCGTACCCTCACAGCAGCAGACTGAACCATTGCATGAGCTGCTGCTCCCGCTATCGAAGCGTACCAGCTAGTTCCAGGCGCTCTTCGTTGATCATACGGATGCATATTTACCCCGAGCATGTAGGCCGTCGGGTCACAGAATGATTTCGAGCGTTTCTGTTTTACCGGCGGCCTTTCGCGACCGCCCTCGTCATCTGCGATTGTCCTCGATGCCCTTACGTACATCCCAGCAGTGGACAGCACATTCAACATACGCACAGGCAACGCCATGCCAGCTCCACCCTTCCATTCAGCTGTATCCCGCATTGAGATGAAGCACTGCATCACACAACGGCAGCTAGAGACACTATGTGACCCGCTAGTCCGCTAGGCGACCGTTAAATGTGAACAGAAGAAGTTTGAAATGGGTTTGAAATAAACCTTTCTTTCAAGGTGTCGCTCGATAGCTAAGCTCAGCCTCAGTGTAACATACGGGATATCTAGTCACTCATAACCGTGGAATATGAGTAACGTCTGACCGCATATGCGTGGTCGAACGGAACGGATGTGCTCTTCAAGCGGTGACATGGCTGATCACTGTGGATAGAACGGAAATATTTCTATTCAAGAGTACTTGCTTTGTATCCTACGGCGAGGCTGTCTGATTTAGGAAAGGAAGTGAGAGGTGTCACGGTGGAGGGATCGATCAAGCTCAACTGGAATTTACCCTCGTCATGTTTCAAAGTGTAGCTCACTCACTCCTCGTATGTATAGGATACGCCGAGTGGAGCTCAGAACCACGCGGCTGATTACCTTAGTTGAAACAACCTCTATTTGTTTGCATAGGTTGTTTATAGTCATTTGGCCTGATTTATAAGCCTCCGAAGGCAAGCGAATCCTCTCGTTCGAACTAAACAACGACAGCATGAACCCCCACTCTCACTCGAGCAACCAACGACAGCATGAAACCCCCTCTATACTGCGCAACAACTCTCACTCCGATCAACCTCTTCCTCGCGGAAGCCGCACGATCATCCTAAACGTCGGCGTCATCTACGCCAGTCGTGTTACCAGCAACTTCCAGTCTTCTAGACTCAGCTGTTTCACAATCTAGTATGCTATCGCGCAGGGTCCTCCCTGCTATCACAGTAAACAGTACTACTACTTTTCAGTTGGAATGAAATTCTGCGACCAACACGGGTGGTCGCAACATATGTTCAGCGCAGATGCTCCATTGCGATGTTTGCCGTACTATTTAAGTATACTCTCAGTTCGCTCGCTGCGTGTGTTAATCTTTCGGAGCGGCGCAAGAGATCATCCCCTTTGTAGTTCACAGCCCGGTCATCCTCTATGCTATATCTTCCACTTTTCTGCCTGGGCATCAGATGCATATCCCAGTCTAGCGCTTTGAGCACGGTGTAAAACTCTTACCGCAAGTTTTACTATAAGATCTAATGGGCAGACTACCTAGTTGTTGCGGGATGTGGTCGTTGAACGCGAGGAGGCTTGTCGCATCAGAGGCTCATATAAGCATTCCTTTCCCGCTTGGCGGGGATTATCAATGGTGTACGCAAAACTAAGGTCAGAGTAGAGAGACGTATGTGTAGGTTTTAAACGTATCTGGGAATGATGTTCGAGAAGTACTCGAAGAAGTGGAAGGGCAAGCACGAAGAGGGAAAGACTCCTTCCGCCGTTGGATAGGTCGAAGCCAGATTTATAACTGAACTATGTAGGGTTGCGGGCACCTATGAGTCGGGGGTGAGGTCCGGCTCACGGGAAAGGACTGGAATAGGTTTCGCAGAAGCAGAGATCTTGGTGTTGTGTTGAGTGAGGCCAGTGAGAGCGTAGTCGTGGTGCTGAAGGCGAGATCAAGGTAAAAGAAGCAAGGGAGCAGTGCCCCTTGGAGAAGGGAGACCGCCAGTCGGCGCGCCGTTGATGGATGATGATCGATGGTGGTTTATTGTGTGCGGTCGTCCGGCTATATGCTATAGACTATCATCGCCGCGCCGTACGCTCCACGCGGTGAGGAGGTAAAAACCACGTCGTAGCGAGCTAGACGCGTTGACGGTAGAGATTACTTCGGAGTAGAGTTGAGTCTAAGTGATCGCACACGAAATACCCGATTGCTGATTGGTGCAAATCTGCAGCTGCAGCACGTACGTGATTTTGCTGCACATAGCAAGCGCGCGCATATGCGCTGCGTTACACACCGTAATGTAAGGTTAATTCTCGATTTGCGCCGGGTTTGCGCCGGGTTTGCGCCGTGTTTTGCGCCGTCCCGAAAGGGCTTATAACGAGGCTTACGAACGTTCCGTACGCGGGGTTTAGGGTATAATAGGGGGTTTAAGGGGGTTTATGGGGTTATTTTTATTTAAAAGGGGCATATTAAGGGTGTATTAGGGCATTTTTGTTTATTTGATAAAATTTGGACGGTGCAACCGCACACTAATGTATGTTATTGATGTTGTTCTTGCTGGTGTGGTGGACAACCTCAGTAATATGATGGAAAGCACCCACCTGGAACCATCTCCCATATTCATCCAGAACGTTTGAAGGGAGATATCCATGTGCGACGTAACAAGCGTCTGTCAGAGTGCACGATGTCAAGTTTATTTACACATGTGGGGTCCTTGTTGACACCAGCATACAGCCACATGAACCATATGGTTCGTATGACTGCATATAAGTTCAACGACAGAACAACACTGTTGCGTATGGCAGACCTATTGGCCACATTGAAGCCCGAGGTGAAGAAAGCCTCATTGGGCGGGGAAAATGAGATGAAAGCCACTCAGTCCACATCCAATCTGCAGCACCATCGTCTGTTACAGACGGGGGTGGTAGCTGAAGAACGAAGCCAGGAGTTCTTTGACTATCACAACCAAGTTTTAGATGAGTACCGGTTTTATCAGCTCAGCGCTATTGGTGGAACACACCTATCGGTGCTCGAGTTCTGGCGAGCGGAAGCTTTGAGGTTACCAATTCTTTCAAATATTGCAAGGCTTTGTCTAACTCCTCCGGCATCGTCTACGCCGTCTGAAAGAGTCTTTAGTTCTGCTGGTTTAGTTAGAAGCAAAAGACGTGCCAGGTTGAATCCCGACAGCACAGAGACTCTAGTCAAGGTTGGCTACTACCTGAAAACCAATAAAGAGATGTGTGTTCCCACGGCGGCTGAGTTGGAGGATGGCAGAAGCGCGGCTGAACAGCGGAGGTGGCGCATACGGTGATGGCGGCAAAATGCGGTGGGTCGTGCACTGCATCGGCTGCGCAACCGCACGGAGGCGGTATCGCAAGACGGCGGCGCCATAGCCATACAGGACGGAATCGCATGACGGCTCGGCGGCGCAGCATCGGAGGAGGAATATGGCGGTGGCGCAGGTCGGTGGCGACGCTGCCTCGTATCGACGGCGGAACCAAGTCGCAGCGACGCAGCTTCATGCCGGCGACGAAAAAAGTCGACGGGGCGAAGGTCCATGCCGGGGGCTGCGAAAGATGACCACGGCGCGGCCGCATGGCTGCGGCGTTGAGGCATGGCATTTGTTGAACGACCGTTCGTCGCTGGTTGCGCAGCCGTACGCTGGTGGTGTTGGCGAGTTCGACTTTGGCGGCGTGGCCGCAAGGTGGCGACGGTGAGTACGTCGGTGGCGGCATAGTTGCACGGTGTCTGCGGCACGTCCTGCGGCGACTGTCGCTGTGGCAGCAGCGGCGGCGGAGGCGGAGTGCTTGCAAATCGGTGGGGGACGTCGGTACCGGGTGAGTGCGCGGCGGTCGGAGTTGGACGGATGCGCCACGGATACGCAGCGGTCAAACACTCAGCTGCGAGCTGTGTGCGAACGCAACATCGAGAGAACAGGGAATATTTTCAATGTTGGCTACCGAACGGTACCCAGTACTGAAACCCCGATTTGGGGGGGTTGAAGAAGGGTTCATAGCCTGGATGCTTCCATGCTTCCACCACGCATGCTCGCATGCAATCCACGTACGTACGCCATGCGTCGCCCCGAAATCCGCGGATCGGAAGGGAAATTTCTGTTCTTCCAACCGCATCGCTGACCGCGACTGCGCGGCGCGCGCGATGTTCGGTCACGGTATCTTTGCAAGCGTGGAAGAAACCGGCCGAGGATGCCCATGATGGCCGTGTGCGGACGCGAGCATGTTGCTGGAGTCGACGCAGGGGTGGCTGGCGTCAGCGCGAGCGTTCTGCATGGAAGTTGCCAAGCTCACTGTGCTTGGATACGTCTATGCATGGGCCGAAGCGTGTCAAGTGAACGTGCGGCTTTCTGGCAGCCAGCATGCGCTCGTCCCGAACGGGCAGGCGCTCATCCGTGACTTGAGGATGTCCAAGGCGATGGCTGAGCTGTGCTTGGTCTTCTTCCTGTTAGAAATGAGGTTGGATCTGTCCACGTCCGAGCTGCAGTCGCTCGGCTCTGACGTCTTTGGGTTGCGCACCACGCAGGTTCTCGCGTCGGGCACTGTGCTCACCATGGTCGACTTTCTGTTCGGCATTTCCACGAAGGACGCCTTCGTCATAGGCGCTGGGCTCCCATTGTTTTCCAGCGAGTTCGTGATGAAGCTGCTGTCCAAGAGCAGCGAGATGGGACGCGCTTCGGCCGGTGGTCACGGTATGCTGTTCAAGCACCTGGCTGTAGTGCCCGTGCTGGTGCTCACGCCGTAGCTGAACGGGTCAGGGCGGCCCAGCCGCGGTCTTCCAAGCCGTCTCCATTGCATAGTCAAAGGCCGTCGTGTCGCTCGCGTTTATCACGTTCTAGGGCAAGATGTTCCTCTAGCCCGTGTTCCGCTCTGTGACGGGCACATCCAGCTCCGAGGCCTTTATCGCAACTAGACGGACTTATATATGCTTTTAACCCGTGAAATCCGTAGTCAGAATTAAAGATAGTAGGTCGTAAAACCCAATTTACAGTAAACTTACAGTAGCACCAGCGTAGGTCAGCGGGCTTTCTGGACAGGAGCGCGAGCATAGCTTTGCGGGCTTACTGTAGATGCATTAGCGGCGAGAATCACAGTTCTGAGGTGCTTAATGCAAGGGTGTCAAAATATGATGTCCCAAGTCGACATCACACGTGACCCCGTGGTCACCGTGTCGGCCCCATCCTCGGCACGGTCGATTTTGCAGGGCTCACCGGTGCATCCGGTCATGGATGAAAGAATCTCAGAAGAGAAATGCAGCGCGTCCGCCAGTGCGCATGCAGAGGTAATTAATTAATGAAATCAAATTAATTAAAAACAAAAGCGAGCACCGCCCTTACAGTCAGGCCAAACAGGGTGCTCAAGCTCAGTCTCAGTTAAGTGCCTAGTCACCAGTTTGCACCGCTCTGCAGAAGATCCATTTCTTTTCATAGCCCACGATAACTTTCTTCATCAGCCACGGCTGGACCGGATATTGGAGGGATTTCGCTCTTCTTTGTTTTTTCTTCATGCCATTGCACATTCCAGAATATGGAAGAATCGGCGATGGCATCTCAGTGCTTAGAGACTTGAACTGCTATGCCAATAGGCAACACAGAGACCTCTATCTTGTATCCGTAGTGACAGGGCTTCCCACTGAAAAACACACTAACCTCATTCATTATTCATTGAGGCCGATTGATGCACTGAAAGAGCATGTCTGTGGCATAGAGAGCTTATGGAAGGTTCTTAAACTTTTTCCTCAGAGAACCCAATTTAGTCATATTCCATGATTTCTCGAAGCCGTCAACGAAAAATCCACGACGCAGCAGAGAGGCGTCCTTTAGCTTAAACGAAGTGATGCATTCCATGAATGTAGATGGTTTCATATCAAAGTTGGCAGAATGAAGGTTTCCAGTCCCACCATTCTTTAACGCAACCAAGGTTATGAAGAACATGTTCTTTATCGAGGTGGAAGGCCGTTTTCCATTCCTATGGGAATAGAACGTTTGACAAATCTTCCCGGATATAGTCCCAAAGTTGGTAGATATAGTCCCAAAGTTGGTAGAACTCAATAACGGCGAAGTTCGTCTTTGGTAACAAGCGACTGTTCTGCTCACTTTCAGAGCAGTTGTCGATGAAAAGTGCAAGATGTGGCCCGTCAATGTC
>JAULBV010233703.1:0-12952 GCA_032358295.1 Pterothamnion heteromorphum | reverse complement strand
TCTACTGCGGCGCGATCTTGGCGGCGACCGCCACCGTAAACCACCGCGCCCGCCGTTGACGCCGCGGCGACAACGGCGGGCGCGGTGGTGCAGACAGGCGTAATCGTTGCGGCGACGACTGCGGGCGGGGTGGGGACTTGGCCAGCGGGCTTCACGGGCAAAGCCGTCACGAAATGGTGCGCACTAGGGTTCGACGCGGCCGCGGAACTTTCGCCGAGAGAGTGGTTGTCGGTGAGGGTAGAAGAGGGTAGGCGGGCATGTGGCGTGGTTTGACAGGAGATAGCGGTGAGGGATGAAAGAGTAGCGAATTCATCACATTTCGCCGAAGCAATCGGGCCTAGGTCCGGCGAAGACGCCCGCACGACGTCACGATCTGATACCATTGTCAGTGGCGAGAGACACGGCATCGCTTCGTGGAACAGGAGGGCAACGAAGGCCTTCCAGTAAGACTGGAAGGGAAGGTAGGGCGCAAACGTAGAGTCCGAGGCGAGTGGCTTGGGCAACGGATAGGTGAGGACGAGCAACGGAAAGGTGAGGACGACAATAGCGAAGGTGGACTTGTGCGCGAACGCGCGTTTGCCTACATTTAGCTGCGTTGCGGGCATCCGACAGGTACTGTAAAGCAGTATTCGTGTTGGATGGTTACGGTAGGTGATTGGCTATAAACATTTGGCAGAGAAACACGCACAGACACGTGTGTTCCGTCTTGTCCGAGTACGTGCTGTACACCTATTTTAAAATTAAATTACGAAATGTTACATAGTAGCGCACTGTTCATAAATTACGCCAGCAATGTAAGCACTATCTCCGCACACGTTTCACCGCTCTACTTCATTGATATTCGAGACCGGGGTCCAAACCTAACCTTGGACAGAATCCCACCGCACTCCCAACCGCACCGCCACTCCGAATCCCAACGATGCTCACTCCGTTTCATCGAGCCCGACGCCCTGCTGTGGGTGCCATCACCTGCGCACTTATGCCCTGCCCATGCATGGGCGCGAGAAGTCGCCGCCGCGGAGCCGGTCGGGCCGCTCTGAGCATCTTCGTGCCATTCCATTTAACGCCGCCGTTTTCAACTCGCACGCTAACTCACGGCCCTACTGAAGAGCTGGCGTTAATCTCCCTCGGACGACCGCCTAACTCGTACGAATGACGTACGCCGCCGTCGGACCAGCCGCCATGTCAACTCCCGTCATGAGCCGCCCGCACCACCGACGCGTGTAATCAAGTCAAAGCGAAAAATGCCGGCCGGCACTGTTGGGGCCCAACCTGCCGGCAACGCGAACGCGCAGATGATCTATTTCTTCCGTAAGTCCTTCCGTTATTCGGCCACAGGCGGTTCGGTCACAGGCAGCGGAGCACAGTCTGCCACTGTCCAAAGCGCGAAACCACATGGGTGTGGCGAGCCCAGTTACGGCATGTGTCGAAGGTGTGGGCGTGCACGGCAACAGGCAGGGATGGAAGGAGCCGGCCGGCGACGGAACGGGGCTAGTGCATCGGGCCACCACACGAGACGCGCAAGAACGGGATGAACATCTCATGTGTACGAGGTGTGCGCGTGGACGGCAACAGGCAGCGATGGAATGAGCCGGCCGGCGACGCAACGGGCTGGTGCATGGGCCCACCAGACGAGACGCAAGAGAACGGGATGAACATGTCATGTGTACGAGGTGTGCGCATGCATGCCTGTTGGCGTGCACGCCAACAGGCAGCGATGGAAGAGGCCGGGATGGAAGGAGCCGGCCGGCGTCGCAACGGGGCTGCTGCATCGGCCCACCAGACAAGACGCGCGACAACTGGATGAACATCTCTCATGTCTACGGTGGTGGTTTGCACGAGTTGCATGCGGCAATATCTCCCTGTCGATGTTCATGAATAGCCCTGGGCACGTCATAAAATTAAATAAAGTTGAATTGTACTGTTTTCATAGATTGCTCTTAATATTTTGGTATGGCTATACTTTCAAGACTTACGCACGGTACCATACTGAATTATAATTGGCACTTGACTTATTCAAATTTACTGCGCGACCCCTCACATTCCGCGCCCATTCCCTCAAACACCCCACCCCCCACCCCCACCTGGCTCGCTCGTGCCCATTCACATCGATACCCGCACACCCTCTCGCTTCAGGTCACGCGCAATCCGTCCCGTGTTCAATCCCGACCGCCCGTTCTACGCGACCGTTCAAGCCCGGGGCACGCGAGCGTTCCACCGAAGTAGCGTTCACGCTGCTACGACGCCTTTCTCCCGCCTGTTCACTGAGTTTGCATTGAACGGTCGTTCCGTCATCCATATAAGAATTGACGCAAACCGCGGCCGCGAGTGACTCAAAATCGAATGAGCGCACTGCAGTTCAGATCCGGTCTCATCTTTTCCAACCCGGTAACGTTCCCGACCAAGCTGGATTCCCGGCGTACGCGGCCGCGTTTTCTTCACCAAGTACACATCTCGGAACACTGATGTCGGACCGCAAAGACCGTACTCACGATCGTGTGGAGAAGAAGGCAATCCTCGTTTCGGCACTCGTCTCTCACGAATTTCCCAAGGCGTAATGTCCTCGCCAGAGCGTTGGGGTCATCGTCGAAAGAAGACCGGGAAAAGGATTTGAAGAGAACCCGACTCCTCTCGGAGCGCTTGACACAGGAGGATTCCGTTCGGAGAAAATCTCTGCGTCTTCAAAGTGTCGGACAACCTCCTGGTCCGACTTCACCCCCCGTTAATGGGCAACCAAATGATGAAATCCAGCCGGCCGGCATATGTACGACGTACGCAGTGCAATGCGGACCTTCCGATCAGCATCCTCGCGTCATCGCAGATATATCAATCCCTGGACTCAACTACGAACCGGCCGGTGACACATTCCATTCGTTTCCAGGAGGGTTGGACGGTGCAGATGATGCACCGCATGATGTTCTTATTGGAAGCCCAGGTGTACAACCAACCTTTCAAGTTGATGAGGCAAGTGATGCTGAAGAATTAGAAGATCCGATGACGACGGGACCGGCATACATCATTGCAACTGCCGAGAGTAGAATTCGAAAACTACTTAGCTGGGATCGCATGCTCAGTTACATCTGCATTGCGGGCCGCACAAGGTTCACTGCAGCACAGTACGAGTTGTTCGCGGCCGCGATTCACACCGCAGATGGTAACGTGCGCATGACCACGTACAAGACCGTACGACAAACGTTATCGAGGCACATGGTGAATCACTGCTACCCGCACTCCGAGTTGCTTCATATCGAAGATGGCGTCCGCCCTCCTTCCTCAATTTCTTCGGCCGCCAAAACGATGACAAGTAACGCTGGGCTTCGGAACGTACTGGATTGCGTTCGTATGGTGTATCCATCAGATTGGGTGAAACTTGACGTCTGCCATCTCCCGTTCTATGCAGATGTGTACGAACACCCGGCAACACACGATCCTTCCTTCATGGGTATTGAGAATACCCCTATTATTCAACGACGGCCGTCTGTAGTTGGAGTGGATTACACTGTGTGGACGACGTATAACGGGGCTGTGTGCCCTGCTGACCTGGGAGATCACGTGAGTTTTCCATGCCTATCCAAGCCAACCGTTCGCGGTACAGATGCATTCTCATGTGAAGGTTGGGTTATGCTGACAGATGTTGATCGCCCGGCCGGGTCACGGGAAGTTCTCGTTGGTGGTGTCCTGGCAGGAATGTGGTGCGTTCAGTCGGACGCCTCGCAGACAGCGAATTCTCCGAGGGGAATCGAGGATTGGACTGAGCAGGAAAAGGCACTATTCCGGGTGTTGCAGAAATCTACGTTCCGCTCATTCAGCTCAAGCGCGGCTACTGTCGACAGCACAACATCGGTTCAAACTGACCAAAGACATGTCGTGAGTGGCCACCGACCACCCAGAATGCAACAAACGTATCAACGGGCCATGCATGACCTCCGTGTAGAAGTGTACCCTGGTGACGTTTGCGTTCTGATCCGGCCGGAAAAATGCACGACCCACCCGGACGTGCTGTGCGTCTTTGTTGGCTCTCTTATCCGAAACGGAAACGGAAAATCTGCGGAGCGACTGCTTTGGATAGACAAGACAAGTCTTGGCCCTACATCCGTCCACTGCGACGCGTTGGGTTCTGTCACAGTATGCCGGCTCCCAGTCTGGCGATGTGGGAAACGACCCGCACCGACCATGGGCACTAACCGGCCAACGTCAAACAAGGGTTTTCTCCCGGACGGGTCTCCTTTCCTCGTGTATAGGATTGCACTATATGCCGACGGGTTCAAACAGTTGAAGTCACTTTCAGACAACCGATCTGTCGGCGGTTGCTACATGATGCCTATTGGCTTATCGTCGGAGACGAGGAGGTCACCCGCCGCCGCGAGAATCCTGACACTTGCTGCACATGGTCAGTCCTTAAACCAAGTCATTAATCTGGTCGTCGATGACCTCGTGAACGCGGCCGCGTGTGGGATCCGGGCAACGGATGCCTATGGTAGAAGTGTTACAGTTTTCATCGATACTGTCGCTTTCTTCGGTGATTATCCTGCCGTGACGGCAACTGCTGATCTCATGGGACACACCGCCAATACATTCTGCACGTTATGTACCGTCAAGAGGCACTGCATGGTAATTTTGGAAAAAATGATGGAGCGAACCATCGTTTACGACGGTACCGTACTGCGGTAAACAGTTAAGGAACCATGGTGAAAATGGTAGAATAATATCCATCGTACTACCATTTTACACATGGTACCGTACTACCACTCCCATGGCAACCTACGATGTGGATGACGGTGCGGTACCACTATTTGCAAGGAAGGACACCATTTGTTCTATGGTACGGTACCAGTGGTATGCCCGGTACCGTACTGCTGGATCGTGGTACGGTACAGTTCAATGCAACGGTACCGTCCAGCGCGTTCGTGGTACCGTACAGCAGGACGGAATGGTACCGTACTACCATGGCTCGTCGTACCGTACCGTGGGATGGTACGGTACCGTACCACCATTTGCCTCGCCCGATGTACCATACACCGTGGTACCGTACTGTGGATTCCTATTACGGTACGATGGTACATCGTAGTACACGAGGATACTAACCGTAGCACGGTACCGGTATATCGAGATACTTCGCAATGCAGACTTCCGGTACGGTCCTATAACTTTATGGTACGGTACTTATGAACACATCGTACCGTACCACGAATGTATTGTAGCGCTCGTGGTATATCGCCGTACGGTACTATAATTTAAGTGTAGTGTTCGATACGTAATTGTGGTACGGTACTGTGGATTGATTACAACGCCCGATGGCAAATGGCTATACAGTACTGTGAGTTGCGCCGCATAATATAATGTAAAGGACAGTACGGTACTGTCATTGGAATACAACGTATAATTATAATGGCAATACGGTACTACGAATACGGTAAAGACCTTAAGCAGAACAGCAGTACGGTACCGGCAGTTTATGTTCTAAATAAGGAATGAATCATGGTACGGTACAACCAAGTCGGTGTTACAATTACGTACAACACACAGTACCGTACCGTGAATAACCCTTACCTTACCACCGTAAGCGATGGTACGGAACCATCATTTGAAGATAGCGTTCCTTGCATATCATCGTACCGTACAAGTAATTGTACCTTTGTGTGTATATTGAAATACCAGTACGGTACCACCAAATGTATAATTCTTTCATTCGATACAATGGTACAGTACAATGCTTACCATTGTACGGGTACGTCAGCCTAGATGAGGAGGGTAGCCTTCCATCCTAGACAACACTGTGTACACACCACCATCCTGTGGTGCCTTGCTATGAGTAGCCTTGTTCCGGGTCCTGTCGAAAACACAATTTTCGTCGCAAACATGAACAAGTCCTACGCGACGGACGCTCCGACCAAGTTCCAAAATCATGATTGTGGTCGTATCTGCCATGACCCCAGTACTCACCTTGGTCATCGGCCTTACGACCGCCCATACACAACGATCTCCGACACGGAGAAAAGAAAGTGTCACGAAGAACATAAGCCGGCCGGCGCCACATTCCAGTGCAGGAATTACTTCCCACGCAGACATTCGTCCATGCTTCACCAAGGCAGAAACTGCGTTGCCAATCCGCAAAGTTCCATGCCCATAACCCCTCCCGCGTCCGCCGTACTGCTCCACCCCGACATACTTGGCAGACTTGTAAGAGATCAACGTCGCCGGAATCTCACTGCGAATCCTGTCGAAGTACAAGCGCAGTTGACGTTCTCCTTCCTTTGCGTGAATGGAACGCGTGTCAGTTGTTTCACGAATGGCAGGGAGCCATTCGAACGTCATCCTCCACGGGTAGTTCACATATGCGCAGTTCCTCAACTGAGAAAGAACAGGTTCCCTGAAAGTATCTCGCAAAGCCACCCGGAAATTTTCTGAGAATTCTGCACCCGGCCGGGTAGTATCATCGATTCGTAGTCCCTCTTCTCCAAGTAGGAGGCGGCGGAGCCCAACCTCGGCGGATGCCCGCTCTTGTACAGTCCCCTTGTCCCAGATCTGGTACAGGCTGTACAATCGACCCAACCAATCACGGCCTAGTGCGGTTTCCACGGCCGATAGATGGGAGTCGTAGTGGGTATTGCGCTGTAGCCATTCCTTCAGAACACGATGTACCATTTCAAGAACCATCTCTGAGCAGTTTTTGGCGTGGCCAAAATTTGGAATGGTGTGGACGCACAACTCGATTGCACGGTGGGCGTTTGGCTTATCCAGAACCTTCGCGCATTGTCCGTGGACTGATATTGCGTCATCAGCCGAAGACATGAAAAGATCGGCGAGACGATTCAATGTTGCATAGTATGCTAGCCGGCCGGCTTCGGTACGTATTACCTCATCTTTCCCATCCGCTTCAGATGACGGCCAGGAATACACTCGAGCCACGAGATCCTGAAGCTTCTTGGGCAGAAGGAAGCTTTCGTCATGACACAGGTCGAACTGTAATTTGAAGACTGGGGCTGCGCAAAGCAAAACGCAAAGGAGGGAGGACATTGTCAGACTCAACAACCCACCGCACTTTCCGGCCTTGTCCCACTTCAAGATGTTGCCCCGGACGGGAAGGCCATTGTCTGTTGCACACGTAACAATCTGCAACTCGATCTCTCCTCTCCGCTGGTCCGTTGGCAGAAGTTCGAAACAAAACGTGAGAACGTTTTTGGTGAGCCCCGTCAGTAGGTGATCTGGAACTGCGGCCGCACTGAGGGTGGAATCGAACATAGCGCTGTGCACTTGGTCACCGGTGTCCGTCATTGCAAATTCCGATACGCTCTTGAACTTCTCCGAGAGCCGCACGGATGGGAGACAACTGGCGGCCGCCTGACTTGAACACCGCATACCCAACGACCGCCGCAGTGGAATATCTGGTGAGGCCGATCTGATTGCGTCCATGCGTTCATCAAAGCGCATGTACCCAAACCGTCTTGAATGTGCTGTTGACGTGTACACAATCTCCGACCGGAGTGCAGACCTGTGCCTCTTCACGGTGCATAACGAGCAGAATGTATTAGCTGTGTGACCCATGAGATCCGCAGTTGCTGTCACGGCAGGATAATCACCAAAGAATGCCACGGTATCAATGAATACTCGCACAGTTCTGCCGTACGCGTCCGTTGCCGGGATACCGGACGTGGCCGCCTTCACGAGATCATCTATGACCAGATTCATCACGTCGTTCAATGACTGACCGTGCGGAGCAAGTGTCAAAATTCTCGCGGCCGCGGGCGACCTCCTGGTCTCTGTGGATAGGCCAATGGGCATCATGTAGCACCCTCCGACGGAGCGGTTGTCAGAAAGTGACTTGAACTGTTTGAAACCGTCGGCGTATAATGCGATCCGATACACGAGGAATGGAGTCCCGTCCGGGAGAAAGCCCTTGTTCGATGTGGGACGGTCCGTTCCCATGGTTGGTGCTGTTCCCTTCCCACTTTCCCACACTGGTAGGCGACGTACCGTCACAGTACCCAACGCATCGCAATGAGCGGAAGTTTGCCCAAGACTTTTCTTGTCTATCCAAATGAGTCGCTCAGCAGATCGACCGTTCGCGTTTCGGATGAGGGAGCCCACGAATAAGCACAGCATGTCCGGGTGAGACTCGTTTTCTTCCGGCCGGATTATCACGCAGACATCACCCGGATGCACTTCTACGCGATGTTCATGCAACACTCTTGGATAAGTTCGTTGCATTCTGGGTGGTCGGTGGCCACTCACGATCGTTCTTCCGTCATCAGGACTGGATCGATGTTCGCTTGTACCGGGCATACTGGACGGGAATGACGTGAACGTAGACTTCTGCAACATGCCGAATACTTTCTGCTCTTCTTCTGTCCAGTTTTCGAAACCGGGAGGAGCATTCCGGGGTTGAGTGATGTGAGATTGAACGCACCACATTCCAGCCAGGACACCCCCAATGAATACTTCTCGTGACCCGGCCGGGCGATTGACATCAGTCTTCAGTACCCAACCGTGATGTGAGAATGGATCCGGTCCGCGAAAATTTGGCTTTGACAAGCATGGGAAGCTGATGTGGTCGCCCAAGTCTGCTGGGCACACGGCCCCCTTATATGTTGTCCACATTGTGTAGTCCACTCCAACTACAGACGGCCGTCGTTGAATTATCGGACTATTCTCGATACCCATGAACGACGGATCAAACCTGGACGGGTGTTCGTACACATCGGCGTAGAAGGGGAGGTGACAGACGTCAATTTTCACCCATTCCGATGGATAGACCATGCGGACGCAATCCAGTACATTCCGAACCCCCGCGTTACTTGTCATTGTTTGCGTGCCGGAGCGGATTGAGGAGGGAGGGCGGACGCCATCTTCGATATGAATCACTTCCGAATGAGGGTAGCAGTGCTTCACCATATGCGTAGATAACGTCTGTCGAACGGTCTTGTATGTGGTCATTCTGACGTTACCATTAGCAGTTTGAATCGCGGCCGCGAACATCTCGTATTGGGCTGCCGTCAACCTTGTTCGGCCGGCAATGCATATGAAGCTGAGCATACGATCCCAGGTCAAGAGTTTCCGAATTCGACTCTCTCCCACTGCAACATGGGTTCCAGGATGTGCACTGCTCCCACCTTCTAGTTCTTCGTCTTGATCTGCCCATTCTCCTTCACGTGTGCCATGCACCAGTTCTTGTCCGACACAATCAAGTTCCGGTTGATAGGGATCACACTCCAAACCGTCTCCGTTTGAATTGAAGAAGACACCGTCCGGTTCGTCGTTGGTCGCTGATGGGAAGGATGCCTCTCTCATAACCACAGGTTCGCGTTCCGCACTGTCGTGCTGCGATGAGTGTGCGGTAACGTTGCCGGCCGGCTGAATGGGTTCTGGACCTCGGCCATTGTCAGGATAGCCATCAGGGTGAACAGGTACTGTGCGTGCCGGAACGTGCTGAGCCTTCTTCCGCGCGGATTCCTCATGGGCCAATCGTTCTGAAAGAAGCCTGGTCCTTGTCAAATCCCTTTCCCGATCAGCCTTTGTCAATACGCCCAACGCTCGCGCGAGAACTTCTCGCCGTGGAATGTTCGTCACGGATGAATGTCGAAACGAAGACCGCCTCCTCTTGTCAAGCCGATTCCGTGGACCGACGTTCTGCTCGGAAGTAGGCATGTAGAGCGTATTGATGGAAGGAACACAAACGCGGCCGCGTATCCAGGTACCACCGAATGCGGTGTGGTAGGGAGCACCGGCACGCAGTCCAGATGTCAGATCAAAGCAGATGTGGGATGGAAGACGCTCAGACGCGGCCGCGTATCCCGGTTCAGGGAATGCGCAGTGATCGGAGCGTCGACGAACAGTTCGATAGCACTTCGCTCGACAAACGTGAGATACCTTGACGTGTTCACTGCATACGATTAGTAAACTTCGTTTCCGAGTCACTCGCGGCCGCGGTTAGAGTCGCTTCTTATACTGAAGCGAGCTGGTCGGTTTTTCTCGTGCAACATACCGATAAACCCGGCCGGGTGCAAGCCTTGGTTAGACGCGGAGTGATGGAAGGTCGCGTGTGAGCCTGATATGGTCACGTGCAGCTCACATGAACGGGCGGGAGGAAGGGTCGTCTGCTGAACTGTTGCGGAAGACTGATGATGGATGGGCTCGAACGGGCGTGGCTGCGACGACTGTGGTCGGAATGGGCGGGACGCGTGAGGACTTGGGGATAGAATTTTAAAATTACGTCCGTGATTAGGCATGGCACGGTGTGACGTGGCAATGAAAAATGAACATTGAACCTGTCGGAAGTCTTGAAATTTTTGACATGCCCAGGAATGATCAGAAAACACTGAAAAGCGTCATAATATATTTTATCGATTGCTAACAAGTGACCAAGTCTAAGGTTTGCGGTCGATGTTTTCGCCACGTCCACATCCTGCCAGTTGTTTCGGGTCTCATCTGCCCGCATCCAACAGCAACATGACTGAGCGCAGTTGAGCCCTGCAGGTGAGTTGTACCGGCACAGTAATGCCTGCGCCCGCTCCATCACCTGCCTGGAATAGCACGATATCGCCGGCCGGTTTTCATCGTGGCTGTCCAGGTTGTCGTCTTGCAACTCCTGTTCCAGCCCCTCCAATAAGGAGCTCAAGCGCGCGAGCGTCGTCCAACGTGAACGCTTCGTCGGGAATGAGACCTGAACCCAGATATCGCGGCCGCGTCGAGGTGGACCAGGTGGTCGACAGAGTACAAGCAGTCCTTCTCATGGCCGTTGATCGGTCGAGTGCCGTACCCGTCATCACGTTCGATGCCCTGCCTGTGACAGCCGTAGCGCATGTCAACAACGCGGGAATCACGATTCCGCTCGGGCGTAGCAGTTTGCAGAACAGACGCAGTGTGGGTTGTCTTCTTGAAAGTGATGTTCCATGCGGGGTCCGGCGACGCGATGTGGACGTCTGCACCCGTCTTCAATGAGGAGGTCAAGCGCTGGAGCTTTGTGCGTTGTTAAAGGTTTGTTGCGAACGCGAGGTGAAACCAGATAGCGCGGCCGCGTCGTGGTGGTTGAGGTGGTCGAAACAGTACGATCAGTCCTGGTCATGGCCATAGATCCCTCCAGCGCACTCCAGTGCCGAACCCTTCGTCAAGTACCATGCCTTGCCTGTGACAGGCCGGGCACATGTCGATAACGCGGTATAAGGATTCCGCTGAGGCGTAGCAGTGTGCGCAACACATGCAGTGCGGCCGCTTCGACGTTTCCACCGTACAGACGTAGGAAAACAACTTAGTTGCGATGCAGAGAGCGCGGCCGCGTGGAGGCTCTGTTCTTGTCATTCCTGCACACTGTGCAAAGGACCTGTCAGGAGGTTTGCGTCCGCTGTGGCCTGCATAGTACGGACCTTGTGCATGCTGCGGTCGAACCGCGGGGATGGCGGGAGGTTGGGATGTTTGAAGATGATGGCGTGGATGAATGGTTCTTCACGTCGGCGGATAAACGCGAATGCGGAAGGGGGTGAGAGGCTGGGTGACGGCGCTGATATTATGAAGTACTTCAGCGTTGATACGTGTAAGGGCGTTTTATCCGACGATCCCCGATTGGTCCGAACACACGTGTGCTGCAGCACGTGTCGAGGATAAGTACCTTGCCGTTTCCGACCTTACAAGTTTCGGAAAGCATGTGACAAGTGTTTCGACTGATTTCCTACGACTGTTTCACAGCCAATCGGCTGTCGTACAAGTACTCAACACGTGTGGGGCAAGTTGTAAAATATGGTTCCACCGGATGTGCCGCACACGCAACATAAGCCGTTCTCTGTAAGGCGCGATTGTGGGGTACTCTGTAATTTCCGCCGTTCATATGATCCCGCGGCCGCAGCTTCTTGCAGGCGTAATCAACTTCATTGTCCCCCCAACCCCGCCTTCCTCATCGTGAAGTTACCATTCACTTCCCATCCGTAATGGATTCAGATCCGCCGACTCTGCCCGCCCCTCCTCAAGCCCCGGAGCACGAGAAAGGCACACCTACGCTGTCATCGCTTACCACCGTTTCCGCACCTGATCCCGCCGTCGCGAATGAAGAAGTTCTGGCCTCTACAGCCCGCCCTACCCATCCTCCAATGCCGGACGTCGCTGCAGAACCGCCTGGTACGGACCGACGTACCACCGTGTCGATGCACACGACTGCAGCCGCAGCATCTGTGGATGTGATCGCGGCCGCGTCGGATGGTAACACCGAGACCGAAGCATCTGTGGATGTGATCGCGGCCGCGTCGGATGGTAACACCGAGACCGAAGTCCCATCGCCACCTGCTGTCATACCCGCTCCATCGCCGTCGAACGTCAACAGCAAGCCGAACATCCCGCTTCCCGCTCCATCTCCAGTCGGCAACGCGGCCGCGTCGGGCTTCATCGCGGAGTATCGTACCGGATCTGGCGTCCTGCCCGCAACAACCTTCGCCAATGTGAAGAACGCAAGTGCCCCTGTCATTCTGCGCGCCACCGCCTTCCCCATCGCCAACGCAGCCGAACCATGCGCCACAAACGCGCTGCCCGATGAGCCTGCCCCCGGCACGGACAGGCCAACCGCCGCAGCCGCCCTGCCGAATGCTCCGCTCAACGGTCAGGCCCCAGCCGACACAGCCGCGTTGCTGCATCCACCCGTCGCAGAGGGTCACGCGGCAGGCAGCGCTGTCGTCGAGCGGACTCCGGAAGTCCCCGATGCTCAAATCACGGCCACGCATGGCGTCGTTCTGCCTCCATGTGCCAGCCATGTACAGATCGCGGCCGCGTCGGTCGCAAACTGCATGAACAAGGTTGGGAACGTGAACAATGGCGGGCCCGCACCTGCGCAGGTTCCCAACAGCACGATGCCCAAAGTGACAAGTGGGAATAGTCCGACGGCAGCCTTGGCACCTTCACGCAGCAAGAATCCCCGGCCTGCACTGCGCTCAGTCCTTCCTCCCGCACGCAACGTACGCAGATCAGCTCCGCT
>JAULBV010233592.1:0-12955 GCA_032358295.1 Pterothamnion heteromorphum | reverse complement strand
CTAACTACAAGCAAGCTGCTGATCGTAGTTCTCTGTATATAAGGCCATCTTTGTAGTCGATATAGAATAGAATAAACAAACGAACCTGAGCAACCACACAGCAACCACACGGCTGAGTGCTCATCCCACATGCGCAAACGACTTCCAAAAGGAGCCACCAGAGATGGTCTGGGGTAGGTTCCATCATCCCTTAGACCGGCAAGTATAGGTCCCATAGATAGAGGAGAATTCCGTCGTATCGCTGCCGATGGCGTCGTAGGTATCTAGTCCGAGCGGAATATAGCGGATTTCAGCTGCTGTGCAGTCCGAGGAATGCTTAGCAAGTTCAGAGTGCTCCGCACGCGTGGCAGCCCCGGCGGGACGGGTATAGAGGCTGCTGGTAGTGTGTTGATTCCGTGTGGGCTAACGACGGTTCGGTCGATCGCCACGGCATGGAGATTAATCGGAAGTTCCGATTCGGAACTTGGTCGACGTAGACGTCGAGACGGCGCCTCGAACGCAGGATGCGAATGGGCCTTGCCAAGCGATGAACACATCTACATTTTCGAATTCTGATAAGGAATAGCGACCGTACAGTGTGCCCCATTTGCGCTCTAATAACGCATATATATATATATATATATATAGTTATTAAAAGGCATTTAAAACTACCTTAATCAAGTAAGGAATCTCTCCTGTAAATGGACTGATTCCTCGCTTTGGGTAAAAATGGTATGTTCTGGTACCGAAAGTAGGACGTGCTTTTCTTCCAACTTTAGCACCAGGAACATGAAGAAAGAGCAATTTATACTCCTCAAAAATAATACTGTACTGAAGACGGGCGGGTATACTGGGAACGCCTGACGTTTCAAAGGGAGGTAATGAGCTAAACGTACAGATAGTACCGTTCCCCAAAGGCTATACTTGGATCATGCCTTTTTGCAGTATCATTAAAATAAATAAATATCTGGGTATGTAGAGCCCACTTTTTCGCTAATCCTGCCGATCTTTTCTTTGCTTTAAAAATCAGCACCAAAAATACCTTTTAATTCCTGGTCTCTTTCACGCTATCGTTTAATCGACAAACGGTAGAATGAAAAAAGAATGATGGCTCAGAGCCTCGTAGGTCCCGAGATATTCGTCTGGAGGCGATGGGCGACGAGTGAGAAACAATTCGAAATGTACAACCGAGGAAATAATCTGCAAGAAATATCTAAATTTAATTATGATCCTGCATTCTGAAAATCGACCCGCTTTTAGCCTTTAGGGAACGGTAGTCCACTAATATTCCATTTTAGCACTGAGTAATGGTTTTCTACAATGGAATTATTTCAGTTCTCATGAAACGTGAAAATTATACCCTTAGCAGAAGCACATATTCTTATGATACCTTTATGGGGCACAAGTCCAGGAACGAAACATTCCAGCACAGGAGGTTCTCATATACGTGCAATACAATCCCTTATATGAAATATTGAGGGCCACCTAAATGGAAAAGTGAAAGAGGTGTGTTTGGTCGCTTTGTATCTTTGTATCTTTGTATCTCAGGCCCTCATTTTGAATTTGTGAACTACTTTATCAGTAGGATATTTATTTAACGGAGTACAGTTGTTTCCATAGTAAATGTAAAATACATCTCTACTTTAAAAGGAGTAGTAGCAAAAACGCAGGGGTCCCGCCCGAGCTGATGCGTTGTTAAAAATACAAGGTTGGTCGCAATCATCCATATTGAGGATACGATTTTCATCAATTTAATTAAAAATACAGCATTGGTTTATTCAAGCAGTTATTAGATGAACCGTTTGTAGGGAGCAGGCATTGCGGCTATTTGAATGTGTTTTTATTGCTTCTGATGGAACCTACCCCAGAACCTCTCTGGTGGATCCTCTTGGAAAGTGTTTTCGCAAGTCGGATGAGCACTCAGCCGTGTGTTTGCTGGGCGTTCGTTGGTTTATTCTATTCTAAATCGACCAAAAAGATGGCCTTATATATATACATAGAACTACAATCAACAGCTTGCTTGTAGATAGATGCAATTAGGCTCAATTGTGCCGACATATCATAAAATGTACAGAACCGCTGCTCTGTACGCATATGCGCAGATTGGCAGCTCAGCTCCAATGCACGCAAATGCTCCCTTTTCATCAAGTTTCGTGTATCGCCTTCTGGCTGGAGCTCAGCAGAGCTTCCAGCTAGAACATATCCGGCTGGATTACGCCAAAGTCCAACAGCTTCTCTTCCACATCGAGTAACAACCCCATGTTTCATTAATAACTTGAAAAGAAAACCCAAAAAAAGCCTTTCCCTTCCGCCGAAGACGCCCAGTTCCGTCTGGGCTGGAAGAAGTGGCATAGGAGACTGTTTCAGATGCATAAGTACATGTATAATTCGAAGGCTGTACCGCTGATCTCCTGGTATGGCTCTAAGTGTTATATCCAGAACCTCAGGTGGTCGAGATTGAATCTTAATTGTACATCATGCTGTTATATACGATGTGACCCGGTCTACTGGAAGAGTCGATCTTCTCGGAATTATTTTTTACAATGTTACGGAAAATATTCAATACTAATCAGACCTTCTATAGACTTTCTAAGGAAGAAAAAGTAGATTTATGCACAAATATGAGCGTTTTGATGGGATGCTCAATATTTGGTACAAGATTAATATATTTCGATTATAATTAGAGCAACTGACTTGTACATAATTCACATTTGGTATCTACGCAGTTCGTCAGTAATTGATTAGATTACATGACCGCGCTTTTTAGCATGGCCTTCATTCGATGCATTTTAGCTAATAACCTCTGAATGTATCTTCCTTCCTTCATTCGCAGAAAATTGTCCAAGAAAGAAGAGATTCCTTAAAAACGACAAGCCAATAAGAAAACGTAGCCCAATAGATGCATTATTATTCTATTGCGTTCTCGTCGTTTTTCTGCGAGTATTCAGCCGTTTACTATCCTACTATAGCCTATATATAATATATATATAGGATGATAACAAGAACCGTTGTGCCCGTACGAGAATCCATTGCATTCTGTTGTGCATTCGTTCGTCTGCAATACAGACTCACGGACTCACTGACAGGGTATCAAAGGATCAACTGACTTCCGGCATTCGGTGGATGTTCGCCTGGTAGCGTCTCACTCCTGAGATGGTTTGATCCGATTCCACTACCGAACAAGGGCCCATTGGCCTTGTTTAACCAAACCAATAATACTTCAGGCCGCCTTCGGCTTGAAATATCGCGCTAGGAGTCCTTGCCTGACCTATCCTCGGCGACGACTACAGTAAATATCTATAACCGAAGCCCTCTTCCCGGTCTCTCTCTTCTTGAATAATCTGAACCTATCCCAGCACTCTTAACGACATGTGCTCGGCCCCGACTCCATTGGTAATATGCTGCACGCTAAGCGGGTATCTGTAGGGTTGCGGTGGAGTCGCTCGCGCAGATGGACGGAAATGATAAAGGAGGGAAGGATACAGAACGAGGAAGTGGGATAAAAGGCGATGCGGATGCAGCAGTGGTGACAGACGCGATGCAAGAATGAAGGGGTAACAAGACTGCACCCCCTTCTCGACAGAACCTCGAGAAGGTGTCGGTATTTATTCCGGTCAGCGCTCGCCACCGGTTGTAGAGAATGTAAAGAATGCTCCACGACAGGAGAGACTGTTCTCCGTAGTGTAATAATCAGTAGCATGTTTGCATGTCTGCCTCTCGAAGAGAGCAGATGAATGTACACACAGAATGTTGCGTGAGTGTATTTCATCACGGGGCGAGTGCACCCCGTGAGTGTACGAAATAGCAAGATAATTGCACGCATATGCAGCACTTCCCTGATCGGGAATACACGTGCAATCGCGCTGCGAGTTACGTAACAAAGAATTGATTATTACAGAATTATAAAATCAAGTTACGTGCAGTGCATATGCGTGACTATGCCTGCGGGGTCATAACATCTATCTAGTAATCCGTGCAGGTCTTTGGTGTGCCCTGTATAGTACAGTACTGCTATGTACTGTTTATGCTCTTGTTGCAGAAGGTTCGGGACTGCGCCTTTTCTGCATAACCCGTACCTCCAGCGCCCGTCCTCCGTTGGTAGAATGAAGGCATATCACGGTGGGGAAAAGCGAACCGCAGCAGCGATCCACTTGCGGTTGGGACAGCATCCTCTTCAGCAAAGGCACACAAAGTTTACTCAACTCAAACCGCTTCAAACTTGCACAACTAAACATAATGAAGGAATGGGGGCGGTACTTCATGACTTCCACTTACTCAACTGCAACCGGGCGCATAGCCGGGAGCTGATCCATCGTCAGATCATAGCAGGTGTTGAAAACATCATCCGTCTCATCAAGCCCGTCGCCCTTGAGAGTCAGAGGAGCATAGAGGGTACAAGACCTGCTCATGGTGGCATCGTTGGAAAACGAGTTGTCACATGGGCCTCCGCATGCCTGCGAGCAGACGTACGATACCGCAAGCGTGCTCTGTCCAACATTGAGACGTCCTGGAATGACCGAACTCTTGCAGTTCGACGTATTGGAACAACTGTCGCACGACAATAAGAACATAAACACATACAGGTTAGGTCGCCATGCACTCTTCGCCATGCGCATCGTTCGCCAACACAGACGCTGGGAGAAACGTACCACTTGAACTTCTCATCTGTCCCACCGACTGTTTCGCAGAGCTTGGCGCTTTCGCCAACGCATGGGTTACAGGACGCGTTATCCTCGCGATCATCCGGAACGCAAACGTCGTTGCCGTTTCCGTCGACTTGCTTCACACCTCCGACATACATGCACTGGAAGCAAGTCGCGCACCCACATGCGGGGCACACCGCAGGGCAGTCGTCCGGGCAGGCCGAATATGTCGGACAATCAGGTAGACCGCAACTACTCGGCTGCTCGCAAGTGGCTGGGAACCCAGGTATAGCTGGGACACAAGTCTGAGCGTTGCAGCTGCCTGCGGGGCAATCACCGAAGGGCGCACAATCCGTGGCCTTGTCACACGTGAGGTCGGCGGAGTTACAGAAGGTTGGGCCACACGTCTCCTTGGGAGTGCAATCCGTGCCGGTGGTGTCACATGTCTCCGTGTCCGGGTTGCACGACGACGGCCCGCACGTTTGTTTGGGAGTGCACTCAGAGCCGGTCGTGTCGCATGTCAGCGTGTCCGGGTTGCATGCAGTCGGCCCGCACGTCTGCTTGGGAGTGCAATCAGAGCCGGTCGGGTCACATGTCAACGAGTCCGGGTTGCATGCAGTCGGCCCGCACGTCTGCTTGGGAGTACAATCCGAGCCACTTGTGTCGCAGGTGAGCGTGTCCGGGTTGCACGACGACGGACCACAGGTCTGCTTCGGAGTGCAATCTGTGCCACTCGGGTCGCATGTCTCTGTGGACGGGTTACACGATGACGGTCCGCACGTCTGCTTGGGGTTACAATCCGGACCAGTCGGGTCGCATGTCAGCGTGTCCGGGTTGCAAGCATTCGGCCCACAGGTCTCCTTCGGAGTACAATCCGAGCCGCTTGTGTTGCAAGTGAGCGTGTCCGGGTTGCACGACGACGGACCACAGGTCTCCTTCGGAGTGCAATCTGTGCCACTCTGGTCACATGTCTCGGTGTTCGGGTTGCACGACGACTGCCCGCACGTCTCTTTCGGAGTACAATCATCATCCTTGTTGCATGTACGGAGATCCGGGTTGCAGAATTCCGAACCACACTTCGCCTTCTCGTCGCATTCTGTGGCCTTGTCGCAAACGGGCTTGGTGTTACAGAAATCATTCCCGCAACCCTGCGGTGGCTTGCAGTCGTCTTCTATGTTGCAAACCGGACCTGAATTGCAATGTTCAATGCCAATGGTACCAGGGCAATCCTTCGGCGGAACGCAGGTGGCGTCCAATTCACTCTCGCAAACGAGCCCGGCGGTGCAAGAATCGGGGCCACACGACTTGGGCTGGTAGCATTTGTCGGCGTTCTTGTTGCATGAACAGTCGCCGCAAGGCGGGGTGATCTTCTCGTAGTTGCACCAACGTGGGCCTCCGCAGGGCTGGTCTCCCGCGAAGGCTGTCTCGTCGCCAGAGCTGCAGCTGGCCTCCAAGTGAGTGTAGAGGTACTTGGCTTCACAGCACTTGAGCCCAGAAGGCGAGCAATTGACGACTGTCTTCGGGTACGAGCCAGACCTCTTGCACGAGAACTTCCCGGGTATGGGGCGGTCCAGCACGTCGTCCGTGAGTTCGACGTGGGCAGTGCCCGGAGTACAGGATTCGTCGGTGATCTTGTACACGACCTTGACACCAGAGTCGGATAGGGCGTATGTCATGGTACCGATCTTGTGGCGCTTGCTGCCGACGACGAGGTCGACCTCCTTCGTGAAGCTGGTGTAGCCGCATTCGGAAAGGTCTCCCGACTCATCGGAGCTCTTGGGGCGCTCGGCGCGCGAAAAAGACGGGAGGGAGATGGCGAGGGCCGAGGCGGTCGACACGGTCACAAGCAGCAGGACAGCGAGGAGGAGCGCGGAGTTGTGCATGGTTCCGACGGTTGTTGTCGGGCGTGAGGGGTCTGCGTTGAGGGTGGAGTGGGTGTGGGACAGGGAGAGGGAGGTGCATCCACAGGCGTTGCAGATGAGGAAGAGGGAGAGCGGGGGGTAGGGCTGGTTCAAGGGTTTATAAAGATGTGGAGGTACGGGGCGAGCGCGGGCGAGATATTGGTTTCCGGGATCGCGGTGTGTGGGCGGCGTCACACCACCAATCTAGCTAGATGGATTCCCCCAGTCTAGCTCGAATTTACCTCCACCGAGACCGCCCGCTCGAATTCTTCGCCGCGGGCGGAGGGAAAATTCGAGCTAGATTGGTCGATGCCCCACTACGTACAGTAGCTCGAATTTAGGGGCGATGCACCAATCTTGCTCGAATTTACTTCCACCATGACCGCCCGCTCGAATACTCCGCCACAGGGCGGAGGTAAATTCGAGCTAGATTGGGGAATGTGGACAGAGTGACATGTTGGGGCGCGGTGAACCATCAGTCAGGGGTGACAATGACCTTTTCATCAAAGCAGTGAGCAAGGCAAAGCAGTGAGCACCGACGACTTCCGTGTGTGGAATGTGTCTGGCTCCCCCGGCGGTCGTTCAACCACCGAGGTATTTATTAGAACCGATAGTGTAGTTGTCAGCTGCGGACCGACTCCGGACTGATAACAGAAAGACAGTCGCAGTCAGTCACTCCAGCAAATCATCAATTTTGTAAGAATAGTGATCTCTGTTGGTTGAGTGCTGATAAAGTGTATAGCAATTGTCAGTTGCCGAAGTTCGGTCGGTGCTCCCTGTGCCACGCAACTGTATCACGCTCGGTAGAGTCGTGTGAAGTTTGTTGTTGTCAGTAGGTGTTTTATTAGCTCAGAACGAGCAGTGTAGGCGCAGTTGTCTGTTGCTGCCAATGTCGGCCGTATCTCAATTTGGTCAATTGTCAGCTGATTGAGATTGCGCCGCAACTATCGAGTCAGTTGTCGGCTGAGAGCGATACCGCCACTGTAAAGGACCAACAGTGCGTGTAAAGCCAACGGTCATCGGTTACAACAGACATGGGGCTGTGAGCGGCTTGATGAATTGGTGGCATCTGGGCACGCGAACTGGGTAGCCGACATGGCCGAAATGGGAGCTGAGCGGTGATTGGCGTATAGTTCGGTAGCCGCAGGTCGTATGCCAGCATCAAGAGAATAAAATATCCTCATTTTCAGCTATCTTGCGCATTGCTGCTTGCGTGTCAGCAAGACCTTCGAGGTCAAGTAGCCTCAGCCAGCCAGCTCTGTTCTCCAGTGCGTCGCATCGATCTCCAACTGCTGCGGAATTCAACGATCATCACTCCTCAGAGCGATGCGGGCCTGTGCTCCCGCGAGGTGCCGCCCGAGTCATATGGCCGCGCCGCTGCAGCAAGGCATCGGTGATGCATATTCCCAGTGCGATTTGCTCCATCCACCGCTAATCATAAGTGTCCGTTTCTCCTCAAACCTCACGCCATCCACGCGTCCGAGCCATACAACTTACAACGGTGGCATTGTTGCGGGATGGGATGACTGTCTCACAGAAAGAATGGCTGAATCTCTGTCTAAGTAATATACTGTGTATGTAGTATCTTCGGCCACAGCCCCCCAATGAGGCATGGAGCGTTCAACTCTGTCACACGGGCCCTAATGAATACTACATGGACAGAAGCGCGCCATTTCTCCCTGTTGAATAAACAAACAAAAAACACGATTCGTTTTATTCGGTTCTATAGGCCTCACTAGTTCGCAGGGAGTGCCAGCGAGCGACGGTTGACGGCTACAGCAGAGAGCTGCTGTACGAAGTAGCTGAGGGAAATGATGAGTTGTACTCTCTATGAAAGATCTTTACTCTCCCTTCTTTCCCTCTACTCTGGTGGAACTATTCGCTTCGATGAGGAGCTCGTTCCAGTTCCTCCATGACTTTCCAGGTATCCTGGAGGGCGACTCGCATGCGCTAGAACAGAATCGTAAATGGTTTACTAGAACGGAGGCATTGGTGACGGCCACGCAAATAGCTCAAAGCAGGAACATAGTTCGTAAAATCCACTCATGACATTGAAAATGGGGCACGTCAATAGCTCGTCAACAGCTCGTGCATTAGAGAATCTAGATGGTCTTGAACACAACACAGTTGCCGCCCTTCCCAGCGGCCTGGCCATGACCCTTGCCCACCACCTGGTAGTTGGTGAAGTACAAGCGAACGCAGGTATTGCGTGCAACGCTCAGTTGGTTGCCATTGAACGTCTGGTGACCGAAGCCGGAGCCGAACTTATTGGTGTACGGGAACAGCTTGAAATGCGTCTTGGAGAAACGTGGGTTTCCGAAGCCTGTGATGGGGAACGAGCCCTTCAGACCGACGAACTCGGCCGTGATCCCGTTGACGTTGATGATGCCCACGCGGTCCTTGCCGCGCGACACAATGGGCGGCGTGCACGGCATGTCCGGCGGCCCGGAGATGTCGAAGGTCGGCACGGTCTTTTGGTCCCTAAAGCCGAAGTCGCAGGCTTCGTAGGCGGCCTGGCAGTTGAAACGCTTCGGCGGGAGTCCTGACCTCACCGTGAAGGGCGCGTCCACTTGGGCGGCCGAGGCGGCCGAAAGCACGGCGGCAACGGTACCGAAGAGGATGATGCTGGTGAACGAGTTCATGATGGGATGGGTGTGGGTGGAGATGATGATTGGGTTGAGGATTGTGTGGGGATGATGGAGGAGAGAAGCGCTTCGGGTGCAGTTAGATGGCTTTATATACGTATTTTTCCAGCTCCGATGGAGAACCAGAGCATTAGGAAGACCTAGCTAGTGGACAGTGCAGATGGAATGTCGGTAAAAAACGAATCGGTGGCTGGAGCCCCATGTTTTGAAGCTCTGTGAATATCTTTCCTCTACGCCGAGGGGAATACTGGCTGGTCCATGTACTGTAGATGTGTTCGCGGCCAGTCACAGGGGACCGTGCTATTCGCAAGAGGCTGGCAATGTGGCGTCCGCCGAAACACACTCCAGCAATCGACGCCCAAGCCTTGAGACAAGGTAGAAACATTGATGCTACAGGTCTGCCCGGCAGAGGGAGGGTATATATTAGGCCTATCTATCTATATATTCGGTACAATCGTACCGAATATACGTTACGCTCGAAAATACGTCGAGATAGCCGAGTTTTATTCAGGATTGCTCCTGAAGTGTAAGCTTTTAAACGGGCGCACGCGGCTATGCCAGCCCATTGCGATTCAGACGGGGTCCCTGATTGGCCTGGAACATGTCTACAGCCGATAAAAAGCCAGGCTTCCTGCTCTCGGGACCGTCGTGCTGAGAACATACTACTATAAGGAACGATCCCATGCCGGAGAGTGCGGCTGTAGAAATCACGCGAACCAACGAGCGTCGGCCCGGTTTCACCGTGCAGAAGTGGGTATGGGCGAGTGGACCGGGCCGCACGGGCCATACATGAGCGTGGATTGTGGAGTATCGAAAGTGATCCCATACGAGGACTCTCACGCTGATGTGGCCACCGGAATTGTGGCTTCACGAACGGGCGAACGAACCTTGCTTTGTTTCCATCTTCGCGTTGCGCGCCCGAATCATATCTTTTGGCGTCGCACTGGCGGACTTGGCCGATTTCACATGGTTGCTTCTTGTGTCCGCCACACAAGACCCTTTCCAACTTGGAATGGAGAGGAGCATAGCCTTCTTTTCCGGGCTCGAAAGCTGGGGCTGGGATGATTTTTACCTAAAGGTGTCTAATAGAGAGGTTATGACTCATGGGAAATGACACGAATTATATGATCAAATAGCGCGGAGAGGGTCGGTGTGAGAGCACGGCTAGCAGTCGTCCCCAAACCTAAAATTTTGTTTTGGTCGAGTATTTGGGCACATTTTAATTCTACCAGTGCCGCCAAAAGGCAACCCCCCCAAATTTCATCAGACCAAAAGAGGTCATTCCGGCCCAAAATATTTATTTTTAGGGGCGCTGACCCAAAGTTCGTGCGCGCTTTTTCTACCGACGACGGTACAGTACAGAGTACAGTAAACCCCTTCACCCCCATTGCCTTCGGATTTCCCTTCACGGCCGGGATCCCACCCTCCCACGAGTTCCGCCCTTGCGTACTGCAAATCCGTTCCGATTCGTATTGTTCCGCCCGAGCAGTCCTTAAATCATACTAATCATACTTTCCCCGAGAACTTTTAGAGGTCGAGGCTACAGTAGGGAGGAAGAAGGGGGTATGAATCAGCTACCACTCGGTAGAGGATCTGGACAAGGTGTCCTAGTCCAAGTTACGTATGGGCATGATTTAGGGGGTGGCGCACAGTGGTAATTGCTAGATTGGCCGGTTTTTGGACTTGCGCCTAAAACTCGCGTTTAGATGTATCCAATTAAAACGTCACAAGTGGCCGACGAATTTTAAGGTTTGGGGGAAACGGGAAACTGCTAGCTGTGCTCTGAGGGAGAGGCATCTTATGCGCCACTCAAAACCTATGCGTAGAAAACCATCCTACACTCGCTTGTTGCTACGTACACAGTAGGAAGTCCTATGACAATTGAATAATGTTACAATCATCTCTCTCGTGGAGAGACAGACGAAGGGCTACTACATACCTAGTCGGATATGGCCTTGGTTTTCAAGACGCCATTGGAAGGCCTGGTCAATGCTGAGTACTCTGGTTTGCTTCTTCTGGCGCTTATTTCGATATTCTGATGCGCCAGATGTATGGCAGTGGATTGTAACCAGGTCATGGATATACCGGGATTCCATGACCCCACGACCAACAGGCTACGTTTCGTGAGGGGTAGACCAATGTAGCGATACCTCCCTTGGGGCGGCGGTTCGCACACGGCGTTCGTGAGCATCTGCAGGATCTTCAGAGACTGCACTCAGAGTATCACACATGATGATGCTGACACTTGTTCTGGACGCTGCACACATCGCATTTCCTGCGCTGTCCAGATGTATTCACTGCAGTTTTTCCATCATGCGGTCATCTCTTTAGATCATAACCACACTACGACACTTTGGACGTATTTCCAAAGGCCGGTTCGGATGCAAGGAAGAACTGAAGGTTTCGGGAGTGGTCGACCCGTCCGACGCCAACTAACGGCCGCTTGTTTCCTGTCCTTCTACAGGTCTCTGTACGGTACAGTACAGCCATCCATCGCGACCAGCTATCAGCCTACGCAACAGCTGCACAATGCCGCTCGCTGCGCCTGGCGCCGATACACTTTTCATCACCAAACTGCACGCGCACAATGTGTAAACGTTATCACATCCCGCACTCGCGTTCCCGTGTATCCAATCGAGCGTGTACCAAGCGCCTCGGCTGTGTTTTGGTCAAGCGTTCCTGAGGCGATCTCGGAGCGCGTTCCGATATCAAGCGTAGAAACGCGCGCTGCATCAGTCGAACGTCTAAGTGTACAGTCCGGTGAGACTGGAAATGCTGGCACTTTGTGCGGTCATTGCGGGCTGAGAGGCTTGCGCCTACGCACGTTCCACACACGCGCACGGCCGTACGGTCAGTGCAGTTACCACCTGATTTTCTACGGCTCGCGCAGCGTTGTCCGTTAACCCTGGCCAGGCCGTTCTGGAACGCGGTTGAATAGCAGTACCGATAGTATTCCCACGGCCAACATGATCCCGGCCAGGGTGACAGGATCGTGGTTAATTCGGGATACAAGGAGTTCGTGCTCAGAACGTGCCCGTGTGCGTTGTGATAAAGGCTGTAGCGCAGCGGGATTCGAATCCCGCGACCTCGAGATGGCCGGCCAGACAGGGTGATGTGATCATGCGACTGGTGGGCAGACCAGTGGGGGCCAGGGTCGCCCCCACTGGTCTGCCGACCAGTCTCAACCGAGAGGCCTCAACCGAGAGGCCGGTCTGAGGTTACAACCACGCTGCGCAATGATCTAGGGTTGCCGCTCGCGCTCGAAGTCGGTCTAGGGTAGAAACTCGCGCCGGGGATTCGGTATCGGTTTGCAGCTCGTCTGGGGAGAGTACAGTTCTGAACTCGGCGACGCGTGAGCCGTTGAACTTCTATCCGCTTTTCCATGGACTGTACAGTACACTGCATAAATACCGGCTCCGGTATGGATGAAAGCGTGGCGCAGCCAAAAGAAAGCTTGGCATTGACTCTGTGTTGACGTGTATGCCGTTGCCGTAGCTCTGGAGTGAGCCTATGTTTCGATTCTCTATATCTCCTTGCGAGCGTACATTCCAGTTCAGGAGCTACAGTGCGCAGTCACTGCGCTCAATCTCCATCGTATATGTCTTGTACAGGTGCACCGCCGCTATTTATATTCGGCTGCGTGGGCGCACCAACCGTGTGACTGACACCGCAAATGCGTACCTATGATCTACAGCAGCATTGTTGTACACTACGTGTACTATCCAGCTCAAGTAGCATCACAAACTACTTGACCTTCAGTCCCCATGGAACGGCGCCTAGCCTAGTG